>JAVSBS010023576.1:12849-32461 GCA_033124195.1 Coracias cyanogaster | reverse complement strand
TGTCTACTAACCTTCTGTTCCCGAGTCTGTTTGTTACACTCTATGAGTGCTATAAATACATATATTTTTTCCAAAGTTTGTATGTTATAACTTATTTTGAGTTGTAATGCATCTGGAACTTCTTTCTCTCAGTAGCACTACTGATGATGCATATTATATGTAACAGTTGTACCTCAGTTCAGTATTTTGGCAGGAGAAAATGAACGTGCTTCTCATAAGTAGAAGATCTCTTATCTTGGCATCAGATGTAGCTTGTAAGAGATTTCATGGTATCTTGGAAGTGCTATCAAACTGCAAAAGGGAAAAAGGTTAGAAGTCAGAAAAATGTGGTGTCTTCAGACTGAGAGAATACAGGCTTTTAAACTGCAGTTGAAGAACACCTGGAGATCATGAACTTTCTGCAGAAGCCCTGACATGTGATGTGTATGCATGAAAGATGGCTCTGCAAGGTACAGGGGAGGAGGTAATAGGAATTAACAGTTTCAAAGCAGCATCGTATAAATGTAATGTGTCTAGCGCTAGAAAAGTCAGCGACGTGTAAAAGGGACGCAGTGGAGTGCCATGTTACAGAACTGGAATGGCAGGGCTGTGTGGCACGCAGGACCAGTAGGCTTGGCTGACAGAACCAGCAGTGCATAGCTTGACAGGACAAGAGGAAATGGCCTCAAGTTGCACTAGAGGAGGTTTAGATGGGATATTAGGAATAATTTCTTTACTGAAAGAGTGGTTAAGCATTGAAACAGGCTACGCAGGGAAGTGGTGGAGTCACCATCCCTGGAGGTTTTAAAAAACCATGTAGATGTGGCACTTCAGGACATGGTCTGGTGGTCATGGTAGTGCTGGGTTGATGATAGGACTTGATGGTCTTAGAGGTCTTTTCCAACCTCAATGATTCTATGATTCTATTCTATGATTCTACCCATGTCATTCTGCATGAGTTTCTGTGCCAGGTATCCCAGTGCTCCAGCTTTCTGTGAACAGGGCGCTGAACTTAATGCTTCTGGCACCACAGCAACGTCCTCACTCCATTTGGAGCTGTGCCTAAGTAGAAAAAACAACAGTCACACAAAGCCCTGGGGTGCAGTTTAGGAACTGCTTGCGTTTGCAAGCACATCATCTGTCTCACATCAGTTGTCCCAAGGGTATTAGTCTGTCGTTAGCAATAAAGGAGAAGATAGGTTTATGTGGCTTCATCAAATGGTAAATTCTGTTTTGTAAAGTCAGTCTTTCTGTGTTTTACATCCACTGTAGCATAAAAATCTGAAGAGATAATAACATTGGCCTTAATGACAGAACATTTATTTTTTTATGTGAACTATCTGGCAAATATAATGCTTGTAAACAGTAGCTTACCAGGTAAATAGATTTTTATAAATCAGTAAATAAAATAGGAATAATTAACTTGGTACAAAGCCATAGTTCAGTCTTCAAGTCAACTTTCTCTTATTTCTGTGTGTTTAGAGTCCATCTTTATGAAATTAATATTGACATAATCTTCCCCAAATTCCAGTTTCATTTGTGCTCGCTGGTGTATGTAATATTAAAAAGGTGTACAGAGTTCATACACCAGCTATTAATTGTAGCACTCAATATTAAGAAACCACTAGATAAAACTGACAAGATATATTGTAATTTCAGTCAAGTCTTAGTAACTTCAAAAGAGACTTTATTTTCCGTAGGACATCAGTTCCTGAACTAGAGGTTGCAACTGCAGACAGGGTTATAACATTTAGAAGAGAGGTCACAAGTCCAACAGGCTTTCAGGTACAGCAAGAAAGAAACTATATTGGGTTGGTGGCAAAAAGATTTGAGGATTGTAGAGTTGCAAAATAAGAAACAAAGAATGTAAGTAAAAGGCTTCTGTATAATGCAGTAAGTTCTTATGCTTTAACATGTGTTTTAAATACAGAAACAATCTGCAGTTAATTCTTAATTTTTTTTTTTTTAAGGACAGTGAAGCTGATCTTCTTTAACAAAACAGAAGGTGACATACTTTGGAGAAACCAACTAGAGCAATTAGCTCTTAAAGATAAAAGGTATTTAAAAGTCCTGCAGAGAGCAACTTGTCCCATCCCAGTGTATAGGAGAACAAGTCTTGGGGCTTAGACTAACTGTACAGCTTTGGCACAAAGACAGATCCTGATTCTGGAAACTCTTAGCTAAGAATTTAATGAGACCTAGGGAATGGAAGGAGATGTGCTTATATTGGTCACAGATGCAAAGCAGCGGGGTACGTCCTTGTGTTCTGTAGGCCCATAGGAAGCCAGGGATTTGATTTGACAGTGTTTAATAGATGTTTATTGGAGATGATGTGTTAATGATTGTTAGGACTGTCTAAGAAGCTTTTTGAAGGTGAAGAAAATTAGCCTTAGCCACAGAAAATACAGATACGCAAAGAGAAGCACAGAAGTGATAGGGAACAATAGTGTGTCCTGAGAGCAACATTCTGACTTTAGAGGAGTCTTGAAAAGTGTCTTTGGTGTCACTTAATTATGAAAATGTTTATCTAGAAATTCAAAGTTTAAATTGGGCCTGTTACTTTCATTTTTACTTACTGTCCAATTGTTGCATTTTTTTTCTCAGTTGCAATGTAATTGTGAATTAAAATGCACAAGTGCACAAGTAATGGCAACTTAGTTTAGTAGGCCAGAGTTCTGTCAGGAGACAGAAATATTGTGTTGTCTTTTAATTTCAGTACCTTTTCTTTATCACTAGATAAATTGTCACTGCCTAGATTTTTATATGATAGAAGTACCTTTTGGTTATGCTTACTTAATTCTTAGTTGAATTTGTATGAACAAATTAATTTCACTTGTTCCTTCACAACACTGAAGTGAAAAATCAGTATTTCATAACCTGGTTTGTCTGGTGCATTCAAAGCTTCATAGTCTATCCATTGTACAAATTTACAGTAAAACCCCTTTCTCCCTTTCAATAGGAGCCGGATACAAGAGTGCTTGTTTTTTTACTCAGTAACTACTGTTAGTGAGTTCTTAAAACTGTGATAGTATTTTCTCATTAATGAAATTGTACTGACATTTTCACAAGTTTGGCTAAGAATTCTTACTTCACTACTTGTGTATTGAGCTACACCAATGTATGTGTTAAGTAAAAAATGGAACAGTAAAAACGTGCTTTAATATCTTAATTGGTACCAGATACTGTTCTTCAGAAGGTGAAATATACAGCTAAAACTTTTGAGATGGAAAGACTGGATTAAGTGATTAAATGGATGATACTGGAGGAGATTTGACTGACTTGATTGGTAGGAACAACTAAATGTGTGTGAGATTTGATACTGCGCAGTGGGAGGTGAGCCGGACAGGAACGTAATCATAGGAAACATCAGTGACTCAGTCACTACTGTCTTGTGTAACAGATTTCTAATCAGTGGTGATATTTATGAAGTATCCTTCTGCTTACCAGGTTTGAGGTTCAGTTCATTCTTTCACAACCAACAAAGGACTGGGTGGGTAAACAGGGGAAGATTTCTTCATCTCTTCTCTCTGAAGTTGTGAAAAGAAGCAGAAAAGACTCCAAAGTGCTTATCTGCATCTGTGGTCCAACACCTTTTACAGAACAAGGAGTACAGTGAGTATTTTAAATGATGAACTAGAGAATGAGGAACTTTTAAAAAATTTTATCATCTAACCAGCTATGATGTTTCTGACTTGGTAGTCTTTCAAAAATGGCCTTATGTTTTCTGCTTTGCAAGAATACTTTTTAAATTAAAAAGAAAAGAAAAAAAATTTCAAACCCCATCTAGCATCATACTTGAAGAGTATTTTTAGTGTGTAGCTGAGTAAATATCACCAATATGTAAATATCGTGAGCTCTAGTAAGTTGTCCAAAACTTTCTAAGAGCATCTCTTTAACAACAAAGTTTTTTTTCCCCCAAGGTTTTAAATGCTGCTTTTAATTTGATGTTCACAGAAAAGTTGCTGGAAGGGAAATAAGTTTTCTCTGTTGGTGTGAGCTTGACAAGTTATGAAGAGTAAAATTCAAAGCAGCTGTTCTGTCATGAGCACTTAGCTCAATTTTTTTCATGCATTTATTTGTCTGTACCATTACTTTTTATATGCCATATATTTAAACATAAAAGGCCCTCCAACTCTTTTTGCCCATCTTCAAAATATTGAACCAGTGTGGACATCACATGCATTTCTGCAGCCATACTGAAATCAGGTGCATGGATCTAATGGAGGGTGGAATTGGGTAGTAATTATGCTAATTCTTGAGAAATTTGAGATAATTCAAATGATATCTGTATTTATTTTTAGAATTTTTTTTCAGTATCCTAAAAGATCATGTGGTAGTATATGTGGGCTCCTGGGCAGGGATTGTTTTCTAAATGCATTGTGCATGTCTGAATAAAAACAGCGTAGTGGTGCAGATGTTAAGCCTCAGCTGTGTCTGTGGTGGGTTTTGGGTTCCAAATACTGATATTAAAATCTTGATTTCTGACTTTCAGATATTTGAAGGATCTTGGATACTCCCAAGAAGAGATACATGCTTTTACTGCATAAACCCCTATGAGGATTTCGATGTTTGTTTGTATAATTCACTATTATTTATTTATCTTCATGAATTTAAATAAGTGAGATGCAATTTTGTAGGGCTTGAAATTTCACACTTGGTACCAAACTGTTTCTTGGAAGAAATGTGTCTTTGAAAAAATTTTATACTGTGTTTTATCTTGTTTTTTGTAAATATTTTGCTAATACTGAAGTCATCAGGGTATTAATTTATTGTAGAGGCAAGCAAAAATGTATAGTGTACATTATGTAAGGTGTTTCATGTTGTTGGTTCATGAGAATTCTTAAATTTGTGGCAAGCACTGATTTGGGTTTTGACTTGAAAAAGCTTATTTCTTACTGTAAAAAGTCTTAAGAGCAATACTATCTGAAATTAAATATTGCACTGTAACTCAGGTAACCGGTCACTGAAAAATGTTCTTTTTCATCTGATATAGCTATTTGACTTGCAAGTGATCCAAATACATTTTTGTCTTTGTAAACAAAGAATACCTTTGTTAAAATACTAAATTTGCATCAGGTAATAATAAAATAATAATTTTACATTATTCATTTTTGCAATTTTTTTTTTCATTTCCAGTTTATAATGTCCTGCAGAAAGGTTTGCACAAGCTTAGGACACCAACTGAGACCTCAGAACAGAGGTACAGTGTCTTGGTCCCCAGCAAAACTTTCTACATGACCTCATTGATAGCAGGCATCTCTTGTCATTAGACATTCTGAAGGTAAAAACATGACAGCTTGTGGCCTGCAGATACCTGCGTAAGGGCCATAGAAGTACCTAAAAATATTTGAGAAGTTGTAGTAGTATTAAATGAGGTTGTCTGAATCAGTTGGGGTTTTTTACTCCATTATTAAAAGTTACTGTGAGGCAGTAATCTGCTGTCTAGTAGTGGTTTGGAGAAAAAGGCAGAAAAGCAGCTACCTCCCTTCTAGATGGTCACTAATATCTGTAGGTATTGTTTCGTATGACATCTAGTGCTGTTTACATCCTCCTGTTGTTGAGTATTTCTTCTTTCTAAGAAGCCATGCTTGTGGTTTTGGCACTCATGTTTCAGCATTCATGAGAAATGTTTTAACAATACCCTTTAAAAAGGTTAAATTGCTCTCTGACAGTGACTGGCTGTGCTAAACTGAGCTGTCATCTCTTCAGTGCCCTCTTCTTTATTGGACTGGAAGTTATAAAAGGATCTGGTTGTCAGTCACTGCCCATAGGTCATAAGTTATTTCAGAAGAGACAGTGGTAATGTCATCATTGTGTCATCTAGAAGGATCTAAATGTTTCCAGTTACAGTTTTGCAATGCATTATCTGTGAATATTTGTACTACCAAGCTCTGAACTGTTCTTCTGCTGAGCAGAAACATCGGTACTGTGCTGGAAAAACAAATCACTCCTTGAATTTTATGATATTTTCTGTCACAAATGCAAGATACTGTGGTGTCTTAAAAACATATTTTGGTACTGATGAGTAAACCTTACATCTTCCATAGGATACTGAGGAATTTCTCATATTCTGGTCACCCAAGACCTGATGGGGATGGTCTCCTGTGTAAAAGAATTTCATTAATTGCCTCCCTCTCGGGTTTTGTAGTTTCAGCAGGTTACTTTGTCAATATCATGCCCCTTCTGCTCCGGTTATCCTTATCTGCTCTTATCCGGGAGGCCAAAAGGAAGTCTTTGGGTAAGTGGCTGTTGTGGCACAGTACATCAATTACTTTATCCTTTGCCTTAGGCCATATATGTTAATAGATGATGACTTCTTGAAGGCTTCATGCAGTCTAGGTGGTGATCGTGGATGTGGAACTACTTCAGAGTAGCCTGTGAAGTCTGCAGTTAGTGTGCATCCCCTTTGGTTTCTGAAAGTTTGTTCCCAATCTAGAGTACTGTTGGAAACTGCTGTTTACAGTTGCAGCATGAAGTGAGTTGTGATTTTGGAGACTTTGGGACTGTCATCCTGAAGAAGGAAAGACCCCGACGCAATCAGTTATGTTCAGTGTCATAAGGCATGTGAATCTTAAATATCTTAAATATGAAGCAAGGAAAACAACCAAATGGGTAGCTGTCCTTGCAGATCCAACAAGATGTTGAGTACAGAGGTGGTCTGCTGTGGTGGTTCTTCCAGGTCAAATCTTCGTGTGGTTGGAGCAATTCCTGCATTACAAAACTGCAACACCCACCTTACTTTAGATGTGCCTAAACTTCATGTGTCAGTGATCTCTTAACAGCAATGGCTCGTGCTACATGCAGTTGAAGTAGTTTATTCTCCTCCCTCACAGGAAGGTATATTATCAATATCTTAGAAATACATCTGCCTTTTACATAAGACTGCTGCATCCTGATTTTGCAGTTTTAACAAACGGCCAAAACCAAACTAAAACATAAACCTGCCACACAGATTTGTGGAAGTTATGGCCACAAAATCTACATGTTAAACCACAGTTTAAATGGGAGTTTTCAGAACAAACTATTTTTTATGAACTCAATCTCATCAAATGCTGTTGTAGAAGAGTGATGCATTTCCCCTCTCTCATTCTTCTCTTGCGCATAGGTCTGTAATGTGGCTCTTTGAGCTGCATGGTTTGGAAAAAGGAGAATAGTCCCCAAATGTTTTGATTCCACCTAGTCTTCATTGCTGTGACCTTCTCAAGAATGATATCCCTATGGTGATTCCTTCTAGACCACCCTGGAAGGACCTCATTAAACATGATATTCTACATTTCTAATTGGGAAAATATCTATTTAAGTATCTTTTTGAAATAATTGAAATCCAGAACACCTACAAGTGTGTAGTTGAGAGCAGACATAATTTGACATCTCTGGTGGAGTTAAGTGGAGGGACACTTGTTTCCAAGTTCTGAAGTGGACTTCCTGGTGAGATGAGCAGAGTTGCTTGTTTCCCCCAAGACAGGCTCTCAAAACTTCAGGCGCTTGGAGGATTTTTAAGATGTAATTTAGGATGAATTGTCACAGTTCTTAAAAGCCTCTGATTTCCTTTGAAGTTGTGAATAGATCTCTTATTACGCATAACTTACTTTGCACGAGTAACTTAGCAACAAGTGGCCATTTGACATTATTTCAACTTTCTAATCCAGATGTGATACTATTTGTTAAAAGTGGCTGAAGTGTAACTTTTAAATTTGACTTGTATTGTTCTAATGCTTGGAAGACTTGTTGCAGATTATAGTAAATTCCCAACATGTTTCACATCAGGCTGAACATCTAAAATCAAGGCTAATTGGTATTAACAAGTGAGATTTTTTTTTTTAAGGCAGCGATGCTTATATCTACTTGTTTGTTAGGTAGCATCACAGCTTTATGGAGCTGCTGACAGTCTGGTTTTCTCTTGTAATTAATCTTCATGGCTGATGCTGTGATCGAACAGGCACACTCCTGCAACTCTTCTGCATTCCTGTGTGAGCTGGTGTTTATAAGGTGTATTGCAAAGCAGCTTCTGTGACTTTATGCCAGGGAAGTAAAGTACTTCTGATCCTCAGTTGAATGCTTCCCGCACAGATCTTTAATACAATTCTGCAGAAACTTTGGCTGGGAGAGTCTGCTGGAGATGTGGTAGGGTCTCTGCCCTCATGGGCTTTCCAGACCTGACTGGATGCAGCCCTGTGCAGGCTCTTCTGGACTAGAGACTTCCTGAGGTCGTGTCTTCCTGAGGTTGTTTCACAACCAAATTGTCATTTGATTCTATGACTGTGCGCAGACTGACTTTGTCATGTTAGCAAATCCTGTTAATCCAAAATTCGGCTTCATGCAGATTCTGTTGTTGAAGAGCATAACCCACCCATCACATTCTGAAGACCACTTACCTCCTCTGTTTGTCATAATTTTTTACACATATATTTACTTAACCTGTCGTTTTGCAGTAGGGATGGCAGCAACAGTAGCTGATTTTTCCCTTGAGCCATTGAAGTGTTGTATGGTTTTGTAAATTAATCACGAGCATCTTTGCCTACGGTTTTGGACAAAATCTGTACATTTGGATACAGCAGGTTTTTTTTCCATACCATCCCTGTATTTATAGTATGGTAGCTAGTCTACTTGGGAAAAATTACATTCATTAAAAAGGAGGAATTCTTATGATTTAGAATTGTAGGGATGTTCTTTTTTAATAGCTGCAAATCAGATTAAGACTATGTATCATATTTAATGGCTTTAGAGATAGAAATAATTATTAGAAGGTAGGGAAGTATTCTTTAGGGAAATTTGAATTGTGAATGCATTTTTTTAGTAATTTTCTCTTTGCTGAAAGTAGTAGAACGTAGGTACTGTTTATGTATACTGCCGATGGGCTTTTAAAAGAGGAAATCCTAATAGACCAGAACTAGATGATTAGAAATTACAGGTGAAAGCTTGCACAGACAGTAATAATCAAATAACATATCTGGAAAGCAATGTGTTAGTTCATATCAAACTAAACTTACCTATGACAAATAAGGGGGGGAAAAGCCTTATCCGTGAAGTCACTAGACTCAGATGAACAGTTTTCCTTTATGCACCTCTGTGCTGCAGACAACCCTGCTCGGTGAAGCACTTTGAGGAGGTCATTTAGCTCTTTAAACTAGTGCTTTTTCATCTGTTTCTTCTTCTGTGTAAGTTCTTTACCACCATGAGTTGATTCAGCTCGCCAGGAGGAGTGAGATGAATGTCAAGGCTGACACAAGGGGAAGGTGAAGTATGTAGCTGGGGTTGCTCAGATACTCATAGACAGTGTTTGTTAAAAAATAAATGTGATTTAGCAGGTACTTGGCTCACAGAGGGGAACTGGATCTCCCAACGAGGACAGTCAGTTGCTGACTGGATGGTGACAAGAGTCTCTCTTCCTGGGCTTTGCAGCAGCGCTATCAGCTGAACCAGGTGAGGCTCTCAAAATTGGTTCCGCTCAGTTCTTGTAACCTATGGTCCTGTGTGAATGCTCCAGGATGTGCATGATGCGTTGCAATGATTGTCTTCAGTACAGACAAAGCATCTCTTAAATATCTTAACTATGCAGGAAAGACTCTTCTTGGTCTTACATTGCTGTTTTTATAGGAATAATTTCTGTTAACTATTTAAAAACATCTGTATACAAGTTGATCAGTTCTGTAGCAGGGACCATGTCTGATGTTACTCAACTTGTTGAAGCGCACGAACTGACAGAGATACAGCGGGAGCTGCCTGGGGGAATTTCAAGAACTGACCCAAATTCCCATTCACCAAGTCCTGTAAGGACAAGTCAATTGTGAGGGTTCAGTGACAGAGGTTCAAGAGCATTGAGTGTGCACACAGGTATTGATACCCTGCTGCACCACAACTGTAATTAAAAGTGAATCTAATTTTCATCCTTGTAACTGAGAACAGATGTACTATAGCTCTTGCCCCTCCCCGGTCAGGCAGAACCTGTCCTCTTGGCAGCAGCCAATTTTTAGCTGAGATTGCCCCTTCACCAAGCTCATCTGAGGCTTTCCCAGCCCCAGGATCCATGGTCAAAGACTGACCAGTTCATTGCAAACCCAGGAGGAGTTTAATTCCAAAGAGTTAAAGGTAGGAAAACTAGCAGCAGGCAGGGAAATGCAATATATGTTCTGCTTTTTAGTTGTGCTCTTATCAATGGCACTTTTTTGTATGCGTGTGAGGTGGCCTGCAGTTAGATGAAGATCAGCATGTGTTTTACACACAAAACAATTATGTCTGCTCATAGAAGCACTAACTTGTAGCAATTTTTTTTCTTTGTAGGATGATGTTGACATGACTGTTTTTGTCAAGTTGAGATATTTTCCTATTCTTTCATCCATACACATTATTACATGTTTAAAAGATAGAGGGGAAATGACAGAAGGGAAAAAAACCACCCCAACATATAAAAACCTTAAACACCTTATAGTCCATAGTTTTGACTGCCTATCTTAAGAATCTTCCCAGAGCAGAATTCAGCTTGAAAATGAGATGTCTAAAACGAGGTGCCTGGAGCTGAGCTAAGTTTCTGAGCTCCCGTTGTAATCACTAGAGCTCAGAGCAGCATAGCCTGCACAAGTCAAAGAAGTTGCTTCAGCTGAGCTGAGTGGGGGATTCAGGGTGCTCAGTGCCGTTTGAGATGTTCAGTGGCAAGCCAGACCTATATACAGGGTCTTGTTTTGGTTTGGTTTGTGTTGTTTTTTTTCCCTTTGGTTCATGCCTGTCAGACAATGTTTTCTGCACATCTGAAGTCCAGCTGGCTGCCTAAATCTCCTGTCTTGTTATTTAGGTCTGTCGCGGTCCGGTCGGTTTCCCACAAGGTCTTTGATCCCTGGTCATGTAAAGTAATAATATCTAATTAGAACTGAAGCAGTGATTTTTTTTCTAAGTGTACCTATTGTCTGGATGTATCCATTGGAATCTTTCTGTGACAATACTTACAGAGGGCTGTGAAATCAATCAGGTTTAGGTTTTCTTTTTCTTTTTTCTTCTTTTTTTCTGTAACTGTCTTTAATTCAAGCTTTTCCTGTATAGTTTTATTTAAAAAAAATTAATAATTATACACTACTAAAAGATTAAGTTTTATGATTTTCCTGATCTTACTTTAAATGATCTTAATAACATACATGTTTTCACACAATCCTTAGCAAGAATAATCTTGCTTCATTTTATTCCTTTCCACAGGTATATAAATCTGTTTGGAGCAGGGGTTATGTGATTCTTCCTAAGATAGCAGCATAAATGTGGAGGAATTTGGATTGAAAAACACCCAAACTCTCTATACCCCACTCCCACATTTCAACTTTTGGGCAGATACTGTAAATATTAGAATTGTCAGTCACTGGGGGAAAAATACTTAATTCATGTTTGTATAGAGCTGGTTTTGTGTGTGCAATCAGTGACTTCTAGTCAGAGTCCAGATTTACTTAGTGCTAGGCCAGGGTAAATATTCCCTGGATGTCTCTTCATACAGTCCTATGAGTGTGCAATACATAGTCTCCTCTTAGTTAACTACCCGCCTTTCATTCTTTGATTTTCCTTTTATTGGCCAAATTTCATGCTTTCCCAAGCTGAAGTTTCCATGCAGGCCTGGGTGCTTTGTTCCTATAGAAACAGGTGACTTATCTTCACAAAAACTAGGCATGCCAAGTTGCTGTGGCAACACAGGTAAGAAATTCTACTAGAATTTCTTGACACAGAAGAAATTCTTTTGTGGGGGGAGAGACTTGAAATTGTAGCAGAGGAATAACTTTGTGCTGCTCAAATTGACTAGACTGTTAGTCATGCAAGAGAAGCTTTTGCCAATGTATACTTAAAACCAGGTATATTAATTAAAGCTCAGTATAATAAGATGTTTCTCCTCACTGAGTCAGAGGAAGCGCCTGGCTCATTCCCAGTAAAGATGCAGAAAAGTTCCTAAACCAGTTGACCAGCTTAGGATGGGGAGAAGAAGGCCGCCTTGCTTCCCCTTCTGCCATTGTTGATCTCTTCTTTGAACTCTCTCTCTTCTCTATGAAACAAAGGTCAGTGCAGTAAGCAAAGCAAAATTCCGAGCATTAGCTCCAAAAAAGGTGAAGGGGAGACAAACCGTTGTAGAGAGGAGGCATCTGCTTCAGTTAAAGTTGTGAAAACTATACCCCAAATAGTGATCGTCGCAAGGAAAAGCATGCAGGAGAAGCTGTTCCACATTGGTGCCACTCCATTGCATGCTCCAAGATGGCAAAAAGGGAAATGTGAATGACAGCTCTAAACGTCAGCTATTTGGGAGATGAAAGGAAAGGAATTATAGCCAGGAAGGTGTTGTGCTGGTTCAGCCATCATCATTTTATGCTGCCATCAGTTGCCTGATCACACAGGCCAACAATGAACTCAGCAACATCCCCTCAGAAGTATTTCAAACAATCCTGCCATAAATTCCTGTGGGCCCAGCTCCTCCGCTGCTCACCGTTGTTTCTAGGATCACCTGCTGGACACAATGGACAGAGCTGGCTCCCTCAGTGTCCCCTCACATGGAAGGACACCACCCAGAGAGCTCAGCAAAATGCAGCCAGCCCCAACAGAAGCCTCTCATTAACAAAATCCTGGCCTTGCTCACCACCTCAACCATGACCACCTGGGTGAGGGCAAAGCCACAGAGGCACAGGTGGGCCAGGTTCTGCCTCTGGAATGTGAAGCCAATAGGGAAAACAAAACATTCTGCTAGGTTGTGACTCATTCACAGGTCAACTCCAGCTTGGGGCCCGCAACTCAGGCCCCAGCACTTCAGAAGAGTATAATCTAAGATCTTCGGTGGACTGTACAATGGAAAAAAAAAGCCTTTACTGCGTTGAATGTTCCATAAGGTGGTTAATTCTCTAGATGATGAAAGGCCTTCACAGATGCTTTTTAGACCACTGGGAGGAGAAAGGAAAGAGGGTACATAAAAGGTAACTGTGTTGAATTTTTGGGGCAAGACTTCCAGGAATTAGGAACTTGAAGGTAGGTACTTAAGTGCAGATGCAGGAAACAAATAACTTTAAGAGGCACAAAGAGCAGCTGAGCACCTCAGTGCCCACCAGCTTGAGCAATTGTCATGTGTGTCTTAAGGGAGAGATATCTCCTACCTCCACAGCAAGCTGAGCCACGGTTCAAAAGTGCATCTGATGCCTCTGGGAGCTCAGACTGTTTGGAGCAGTGGGGTTTGCTCCTAAATGCTGCAGTCACTGTGAGTTTTAAGTAAAGTCGTCTTCACCTACCCTCTACCCTTAGCCATTCAACAAGATGAATGAATACAAACAAATTAGATTCTATATGGCAGCATGTTCAAGTCCAAAAAAGTGTTTAAATAACCATCTTAAATCCATCTACTGTCCCTTCAAGATTTTACACTATTCCTCCTAGGAAAAATAAGTCTACTAACAGGACTTCTATGCAGTTGCTTCATTAACAATGTTCTTTTTCAGTGCAAAAATACCTGTCAATAATACTGAATATCGAAATATTAAATAATAGATTTCCTGGGTAGTAACACCTAGATGCAGAGATTCCTTTGCATATTTTGAAACCAGTGAAACAAGTTTAATAATTTAATATCTTCCCAGTTGTTTTCTCACAAACTGTAGAAAACTTGCCAGCAAAGCTTCAGAATTTATGTGCTGAATTACTGCTGTGTCCTCTCCTTGAGAAACAGCCAGGGACTTGACTAGCCCTCCTAAGCTTGCATCCTGGAAACCACATAGCTCTGCGGACCCTGCTTTGACTCTGTTCAGACTCTTAATGTGAGGGATGCGGGTGCTATGGGACTGGGACTCCACTAACTTTGGACTTTGTGAATGCAGTAAAGATGGACCCTGCCAAAATGCTTTTGCAAACCTTGCACCTCCTCTTGCATCTACCGAAGAGTGGCCTGTTGTGTAAGAAGTGCAGGGTTTGTCTCACAAACCTTGGGGGCTGGGGGCCGACGCATACAGGTGAAGTTGCAGAGTGTGCCAGCTCCTGCAGCAAGCCAGTTTGCAGAACAGATGTTTAGCCCACCATATGCTCTGATTTAAGCAAACCATTTATCCCTCGAAAGGAGCAAACCTAGGGGATTTTCAGTCATGTAACTCTGGTCTTCCCCTAATTGGAGTCATCTTGGTTTTGTGTTTCTCTTGGTTGATGGTGCAAGGAGCTATCAAGACCTTATCAAGTGTTTTATTCACATTAAAAAAAAAACCAAGCAACAAAACAAAAACAAGTCAACAAATTAGTTGTTTTCAATGTGAACCTCTGAGGTATTTGTTGCCTTTTGAACTCATCTCCTTGATCCTCACAAGGACAATTTGAGAGTTTTAATGAATTATACCATTTACCTAATATTAAGTGACAAATTCTGGGGAATTTCAGTAGTGGAGTTTTTTGTCTCCTTGCCTGTGCAGGACTGAATCCTCTTAACTGGCTAAACAAAATTGGGGTAGATGAGAGTTGCTGAAAGGGCTTCATGTGCTGCGTGGGAGAGGAGGCAGACTGGACTGGCTGGGCAGTCCACCATCGTTTTGGAGTTGTATAAATCCCCTTTCAGAATGAAATAGTTTTTACCTTGCTTCTCCTCTTTTTTGCAGGACAGGGTATTGAAAGTGGTTAGGATCTTCTATGACCTTTAGTTTGGATGAAAGGAGTTTGTTTATTTATATTTGAGACGTAGCCTCTCAAAAACTCCTCTTGAGAGGACCTGTGATCAGGCCTTCACAATAGTGTCCTGCAGAACCACAAAGGGTCAGTGAACAAGGGCAAGGAAGGGAATTCTGTATCAATAACATACCAGTTTCTGCTTATAGAGGAAGTTTGGTGAATTGTTTTTCAGACTTCTTGTTTATACATCACTTTGTCCAGTGAGACTAATCTCTAGCTTAGCTTACCTTATCAGTGCTGTTGTCTCAAAATGTCTCTCTGCACCTACTCCCTCCAGTTTAAGGGTTCCAATGACCTCATATACATGAATGTAATTTATATGCTCCATGACACTAATGACTTGTGTCTCTCTGTCCTCTGTGCCTAACACTGTGCTCACCATTCCCCTCTGTACCACTCTCCTCTCCTCCACGTTGCTCTCTTTTCTTTCCCCTTAAGCTGAGTAACTAATGAACAGAATCAGTTAAATTCAGATCAACCATCTCAAATTTCAGCTTGCAGTCTCCTTTTTCTGTTTCAGACATAAAGCTGGTGTGCCTTAATTTTTTCTTGTATTTTAGTTTGTTGCAGATAAGAAACAGTATCTCCAAGCAAGTCATATCTTGTTAAGATTGAAAAAAAACCCCACCAACCCTTTAGCACATGTTGAGGACATAAGAACATGGTGTCTTGCCTACGCAAGGGAGAGATGTGCCAATGTGTCTCTTGATAAGACCTTGTAATAAAGATGTGGCTTATCTTGGTGAACACTTAAATCCATGTAGCATTCCCTGCCATTCCCTTAGTATAATAAGAATAATTTTGTAATAAAATGTGTCAGTGTATCTATGGCTACTAAAGAGCTTTTCCCGGCCCAGAAAATAATTGCTTCAGAAAATAATTTTTTAAACATTCAAAACTAATAAAGATCTGGCAACAAAACTGGTAAGCAGAGTCCAAACTTTTCATGTAGTCTCTTCCTGATTATTACTATGACTACTTCAATATTAATGCAAAGAAAAATTGAGTGCGGCTCCTTTCCCTTTTCATTCTTTGCCAGAAGTAAAGAAAGCCCATGAATCCTGCACATAATTGCTTATTTTTCAATTGGAAATTCTAAGCTTGTCTATTCTTCAAGGTAGCAGAAAAATTAATGAGATTTGTATACTGCAAGCTAAGGATGATGAAAAATAACTGCTTGAAATACATTTTCTTCAATTATTAACCTTTCAGTGACTACTTGTACTATGAAGACTCGTTTCAGCTTCATCAGCCCATCAGTTGCCACTGAGAGAACTTAGGGTGAACTCTACCTTGATATCCCAACATGTCCTCCAGCAAAATTGGGCAGCAGATTTAATGCTCCTGGTTTTGTCTGCGCTGAGTCATAGTGGTTGGTTTTGTGGTGTCATTGAACTCTAGTTGTTACACCAGAAGCCATAAACTGAGACTGATGGGCAGCTTGGATTGTGCTAAAACAGTTTAATCTATTAAAAAGCCAAATGGTGTATCAGAGCAAGACAGAGATGTGTCCTGACCTGACAGGCAAGCTGTACCCACCAGAGCTTTTTTTTAAGGTGTCTGGCTTTGGTTCTCAGTATTAGTTTCTGTAGTCCAACCCTGAAACCAAGTTTATGCCATGAACCTGGAAAATGCAGGTAGCCTTGCCTCTGCATAGGGCAGAGATCCCTTTGACAGCATGGGATGTGGGTTTCTTGCCAGTTGCAGGGGTTATTTTTTTAACTTTCGCAGCATGGCTGTATAGCAGTTCAGTAATTAGTGAGTTATCTATGCTCCCCAGAGCACAGGTAGATATAGAAGTATAAGCAAGCACTCCCTTGGACTTGAGGAAATTAAGAAATAATTGCCAAAATTGATTTGCTACCCTAATCCTGTAAAAACTGGATAGTTACCATAGTAATGAAATTGTTGTTCGGCATAAGAGAGGGAACAGCTGGACCGTGCCATGGGTGGTTTGGAACAACACTCAGTACAGATTTCCCTCACTGGGAATAAAGCCAACAGAAGAATGTCATGTTTAATAAAACAAGACACTGACAAGACCAGAGTACGCCTCAGGTGGGCAAAATGCTAGAGGCACGGAACACAATTTTTTTGCGGTATTCCACCCACAGTTGCATATAAATGGCATGCAGCGGTTTTGGCAGTCCAGCCGGCTTCCTAAGTGAAAGCGAGTTTCTTTTATTTCCTCTTTCAGTTGGCCTGGTATTGTGGCACTGTTTGCAAATAAATTTTATATACTCAAGAGAGTATGAGTGTGAGGCAAGTTCAGAATTTATATCCTTTTAAGTTGTATACAGTGAAACCCAAATACAGTGAATTTTTACTCAAATAATACATTTTTTAATATACGCATTTTTATACATACGCTAAATCTATACATTTTTTTAATACATTGGAATCTCCTCTTGATAAAGCTGTAAGAGTTAATGTAATTCTAAGCATGGCAACAACGCTTGTGAATTGTGCGTTGGGATGCTCACGCAACCTAAACGCTAGCGAAAGGAGCTGAGAGACCAAGACCCGGAGAAGTGGGATTATCTGTGAGTATCTATTAATGTGTGCTGCTTGACAGGCGAGCATGTGCCTGGTGCAGGATAAATCCATCACTTGGGCGTAGGGGTTTCTCATTTCCTGAAACACACTGGGAGGTGACTGATCCTGCAACTGCAGAAAGTTCCTTTGTTTAGGCTGGGACTCTATACACATTTAGCTCAATGCCCATTGAGTCCAGGAAACAAGAGTTACCCCCACTCCAATGGGGTTTTCTGACCTTGCTGGTATTTTGCAAGGCCACAACATCAGCAGGACATTCCTCTTCCGTCTTCAGTCCTGACCTCCTACCATAGCCCAGATTTAAAGCTAGGTTCAATGAAACTGCTTCAGTCTTCTTATACTTCCATCATCAAATTGGCTACTTGTTCCTCACAAAACAGAAAACTGCTGACCATACCTTGCTTAGCAGGTACTGCGGAGCTTTGCCAGGATGCTAAGAACGTAGGAGCCCTCTGACAGCATGCAGGCTACAAACGGCTTAGTCTACTTCTATGTCCGTGAGTCATACAGGGTGAGACCTGCATCCTGTCAGTGAACTTACACAAACATCTTAGGAACAGTCGTGGTTTAACCCCAGCCAGCAACTAAACACCACACAGATGCTCTCTCACTCCTTTCCCTTCCCAGAGGGATGGGGAGGAGAACTAAAAAAGTAAAACTTGTGGGCTGATATAAAAACAGTTTAATAAGTAAACATATATATATAATAAAATATAGTAATAATAATAGTAACAAAAAGGAGCATAACAAAAAAAGAGATAAATAAAACCCAAGAGAAGACAAGTGATGCACAACGCAATTGCTCACCACCTACTGACTGATGCCTGAGCAGCGATCAGACCCTCCCGGCCAGCTGCCCTTAGTTTATATACTGAGCATGATGTCCAGTGGTATGGAATATCCCTTTGGCTAGTTCAGTTCAACTCTCCTGGCTGTGCTCCCTCCCAGGTTCTTGTGCACCTCCTCACTGGCAGAGCATGGGAAACTGAAAAATCCTTAACTTAGGATAAGCACGACTTCGCAACAGCTAAAACATCAGTGTGTTAGCGGCGTTATTCTCCCACTAAATCCGAACCACAGCGCTCGTACCAGCTACTAGGAAGAATATTAACTCTGTCCCTGCCTAAAGCAGGACACTAACCAAGCCCCAGGCAGAGATTTGGGTAGAAAGATGATGGGTAGTCTCTTGGGAAGAGGGTCCTTGAAAACCCCAGGCTTGTTCAAGACTGTTTCTATTAGCCCAAAGAAGCTTTGCTACTCAGCAAAGCTGCCTGTCTTGCTTCTGCTAGAAATAAATGTTATTCAAGACTTTTCCAGAGCAGCTGTTGTATTCATTGCTAGATATGATGGAAGATGAGGCTGGCTCACACTTCTTTGGCATAGTTTTCAGAAAGGGACATCCTGATGAAATACAGACTCAGCCCATGTGTTGTGTACCTCAGCAGATGCTTTGGCCTCAGACTCTTGGAAAACCAAACTGAGATACAATTGGCTTAGCCTACTTCTATGTCCACTAGTCATCCACCTCTTAGGAACGAGAAGATGCTCCTGATCACAAGGTTTAGTGAGTAAACTCTTCTTTCCAACCCAGGTTTGTGTGTTGCAAAGTGATGAAAACAGCTTTAGCAATGGTGGCACCAAGCAACTAGAATTATGAACTCCTAGGCCAGGGGTCCTCAAACTACGGCCTGCGGGCCGGATCCGGCCCCTGGGGGTCCTCAAACCGGCCCGCGGGTATTTACAGAACTCCCCGCGCTCCCCCCCGCAGCCGCAGTGACTTCCTGCCACTTAATCCGCGTCCCGGCCTCCGCTGCCCCCAAGCACCCACCAGGACTGGGCTGGAACCAGCGCCTCGTCCTCGACCTGCCCCCCCCAGGGGGCACCTCTTGGCTACAAACCACATTGCCGCCGCCCCATCAGCTGCCTGAGGGCTCCTGCTCCTGCCTGCCCCGCCAGCACTGGGGGCTGCAGGAGCCCCTCTCTCTGCCCAGTGCCCTGTCCTGCTTCTCGTGCAGGGGTCCCAGCTGAGTCCCCTCCCCGTGGGCTTCCATCCGTGCTCTCTCACCCCTCAAAAGAGGGGCAAGGGGCGGTGAGGACAAATTTCCGCCCCCCTGCCTCCCTGGCCACCCTTTCCGGACTGCGCGGCCGGCCTGAGGAGGAGGGTGGGCGAGAGGCGCGGGAATCTCCTCTGCCGGGCAAGCTCAGTCGGCAGCTCTGGACTGCGAGGTCCCGCCAACTCGGGCGAATCGCCAGAGACCCAGCGCAGCAAAGTTCCTTCAGTCCCTTCTGGCCGCCTTTTCCAAACTGCGCGGCCGGTCTCAGGAGGGGTCGGCAGCATTAGCGAGGTGCGTGACTCCCCCGTCTCTCCCTCCCTCCCTCCAGCTCCCAGGCAGGACAAGCAAGCCAGCACGCAACATCATGTAAAAAA
>JAVSBS010023575.1:28884-47642 GCA_033124195.1 Coracias cyanogaster | reverse complement strand
GAGGTGGTGGAGTCACCATCCCTGGAGGCGTTTAAAGAACGAATAGATGCAGTGCTTGAGGATATGGTGTAGTGGTTTGAGAGATGCTAGGACAAAGGTTGGACTTGATGACCCTGGAGGCCCCTTTCAACCATAATGATTCTGTGATTCTGTGTAATAAGAGGAAACCCATCACTTCCTTTCGTGTATTTATCACTGTCATTAAACTCCCTTTCTTTCATAATGGTATGGTTCGGATTAGATTAAAAAAGGATAATATGTGTTCTCATAAGTAACGGAATTCTGACTAAGTCCATGGGAAAATAGGAAGAGCGATGTTTATGATATCCAGAATATCCATTTTATTTTCCAATGGCTGCAATCACGTAACAAGTAATAAAACAAGGACTCCATCTCAATGGTAGCTTTTAAAATATATACGTAGTCATCTATAAATTAGTTTTACATAGAAAACATAACTGTTAGAGAATATAGTCACTATATCTTTTACATGACAATTTTCTTTAACTCTCTCCTTTGCTTTTTAAATATGTAGACAAAACTCTAGAGACAAATAAGGCATTAACCACAGAACAAGAACAATGAGATATAAACAGGTCATTAGGGGGAAATTAATGGATACCGTTAAACATTACAAAAGAGATTTTTACCCCTTCCCATAGCTTCTCTGCTTTTATTCTCCTAATTAGCTTAATTTAATGTACATTGAAAGCAAGTTAGATGGTTTTTTTTGCCTGTATAGCATCACCAAAGTGTACAGCTACTCAGTTAGTTGGATAAGTATGGTAACATATAATTTCATATATATATATATATATATATATTTGAGTCACAGAATGGGAGAATTGCGTTTCCTGCTCATTTTACTATAGATGGTTATTTGTCTTCCTTATTTTGAAGGTTACATATACTTCTGAAATAATGAATTAATTACATTTATTTTTAAAAATCCCACCAAAACCCAACAAAAACCATAAAAATAAAGCTGTGCCAAAATGTGCACATCTGCTTTTACAGTAGAGTCAGACCTCTGTGAACTTCTCTGTATAGCTCTTTGTATTTCACTCTTCACTTACAGACCTTCAGGTTAAAAAATATCATGACCATAACTGCCAAGAGCTCTAAATTAAATGACTCAAACCAAATAAGATGACATCCCTTCAAGAATGACAACAGCTACTGTAAAGTCATAATAATTGATATAGTTTATGAGGGAGTGTGGCAGAGTGGAATACAGGAGAGCACTTCACAGTAATTTTGTTCAACAGCTTATTTTCCCACCACGGTGGTTAGTTTTCATGTGGAGAAATGAGAGTGTTCAGGGACGTACAAGATGCTGCCTGGAGCCAGATGTCTTGCTGGTTCTTTTCAGCTGATAATTCAGGGTAATAACAAATAAGCAAAACTATGCAGACATTAAATCCAAGAAGGAAAAGGAAGCCTCACACTCTGAAATAAATGAAATACTGACTGTATTCCTTTAGGGCAGAATATTTTTTTTATTTCTTATTTTCTATTATTTTTCTTTTGCTTATTGTCTTCTTTTTTTTTCTTCTGTGAGTTGTGCTGTCAGAAAGGCAGGCTTTTTATTTCAGCTACGTGAAGAGGTCAAGACATTGGGGAACAAAAAACTAAGTATACTCCAATTCAGTTAAAGGAATTCTGAACTCTTTCCATCCTACATGCAATAAGTCTCTGAATATAAAACTTTTATTAAAAAAAAAAATAAAAAAATAAATCATTGAGGTAAGAGTAGCTATAATTTTTAGCTTCTGTGGTTGCCCTGTGATTCTTTCTTTTTCTTTAATTTAGATTCCTTCCCATGAAAGGTAATGTTGCGAATACATGAAACAGAACACAGCTTGGTACAAGCTAATGTTCATTTATTCGATTGAAGGGTCTATTGCATAAAGTGATTCATATTGCACAGTATGTCCCGGTCTGTCTATTGTATGCAATCATTGCTTTTTTATATGCTTAGATTGACTGTGTGCTCTAAACAGATTGGTCATTTAGACATATTCCTCATATACAGCAATACCTAATTGGTTACAACACATTACCTCGTTAGTACGTAAATATCAAACTATAAGCATGTTAAAAGGAATCTCCTCACCATAGCAACACATTCTTTAGATTTCTTATGTCAGGGTGTTCTGACCTTATTTATGTTAGTTTGGCACCATCTGCCTAAGTTAAAGACTTTATATGTCTTTTCTAGCTGGTTTGTCTATCTTTTACACTGCCTTTTATCTTATCAAAGAATTCTCGCCTGTAAGCTTCAGCGTTCTTGCTCTGCAAACCTTTTCTACATTACAACAAGGTAACACTGTAGTCCCAAATTATTATGCTTCAGGCAGTACTACACTTTGGCTATAACATTTTTCCCTGGCATTCTTAAAAAGGAAAATCACCCCCAAATGTTTTCTTAAGAATATTCACCTTTGTATTTTCTTTTTTTTTTTTCTCCACTTAATATTTGTCCAAAGGAAATAAAGCTAGCTTAAAACTGTTTTTTTATCTAACTTTAATTTCTGATGCTGATAAATCAGTAATATTGTTTTAGAAATTTAGGAAAATTTTTTTTAAAATAAATATATTTATATGTATAACATGCCAACAGAAGCATCCGTTTGCACAGCAGTCTCTGAGTTCTGCTTTGGGAGCTTCTGTAACGTCTGTGAACAAAATCTAGGATTATCAGGGAACACCTGGAAACCTAAGAAACTTGAGGGGTCCTGCTGCTGCCAGGCAAGGATGAGGTAAGGGGAACCACAAAGATGCAGGCTCAGGGAATCTGGTAGCTTCCAACAAGCATGACCAACTGCCCTTGATCCAGGCTACAGGGGCCTTTATTGCAGAGTCACCCTGATTAGGGAGGGTCAAGCAGCCTTTAGACAGTGCTCAGGAGAGGCCTATATGAGTTAGACCCAGAACACAGCTCCCAGAGGTAGTCTACGATCTAATCAATACATAATTTTAAACTACAGCCATCATAGGTTGAGTAGAGCTCTGTCATCTTGTGTGGTGTATTTCTCTATAGGAGAAGGTTAAAACATTAGCCTTTTGCAAGGGTACCCTAGCTAGCAATAAGAGTAGGATCAAGCTGGGGTATACTTCACATCTTTTGCTGAGTGGACTTCATGAATTATTCTGCAGTCTATGTACCAGCTGAATGCAGACCTGTTACTTATATATACCTATCTACTTGAAATACTACCAACTTAAAATGAAGTCTTTTGTCATACTTTTGTTAATAATAGCTATTTTTAAATTAATGTTACTTATAACAGATGGCCTACAGAAACAATACAAAGTCATATTTTTAATGCATTTTTGAGAGTATGAGTTATACTGTAACTGGAAATAAAAAAGGTAATCCTTTTTGCATTCTCAATACTTCTGTGGTGCTGTGGCTACGGAATGCAATGCCACAAACAATGGTTGCTAACTCAGTTAAGCTACACTTGTTTTCTCACAGTGCCCATATGAGCTGAAAATTCATTTTAACACCTGGGAAGAAATCTTTGAAAGCCATTTAGCCAGTTATTTTACTGATTATTTGGCTCTGTTGGACTGAAAAACATTCTGTTGTTAGGAAGCAAGGATTTTCAAGGCTTGTTTAAATAGGATACAGAATGCCACTGTATTAGAAACATGGTTACATATTACCAGCAAAAGTTATCCAATTAACTTATAATCTTATTGGAATTAGAGTATAAAAGTATTTTATGCAACATTATAGAACATACAGTAGTGTGAACACTCTGGGGCAAAAATTGGTTTGAGATTATTGTTATGGGTTGGTTTTCGGGTTGGTTTTTTTTTTTTTCCTAATGGAATAACAACTAAAGTTTATAGAGTCTTTAAATTGCAGGACTAAAAGGTTTTTTAAATAATATAACAAAATTAACGGAGAAGGAAAAGAATTATTCTGTATTCAAAAATATCAAGAAATGTGGAAGATAAGAATGATATTTTTTAACTTTAAGATATAAATGGTTGAAACTAGATACAATCAATATTCACTGTATTTTCCAACTGCTGAAGCCTCTTTTACCTCAGCTTTAAGGAGTCAAGAATACTAGTAGTTCTAAACTTGAGAAACACATCATGTTTTGGGAATATATTTTCTTTCTATTAATTAATGGGAAACTTTCTCATCAAATGTAAGAACCAACAATAGCTTATTCAGAATTTTCAGTTCCAATCTCTATCTTGGAACCTAAATCTTATGTGTCACAGCACTGAACTCATGGGCGCCTTAATTTTGTAGTGAATTTTGCTTTTAGCTAATAAAGCAGTGAGTGCCCCATATGGAAAAAGTGAATTGCACAGCTGAAGCTCATCTACCGTTTCACCTTTCAGCCACTAAATATAAAAGCTGTGAGAGTGTCTAACAGAAACATTCTTGTCAATGCAGAGAAGAGAAATGTAAATATTAAGTTAAAAGGGACAGAATTTCACTTACAGTGAAAATAAAACATGACATGTAAGTGGGAGTAGTTGCACTCTTTGATGGTTACACTTACATAATTTGATTTAAAATGGTTAGTTATTAAGAGGCAAAATCCAAAGGAGCTAATGTTTGTAAGTTGTTCTAAAATGTCAGCAAGATCATGTAAAGGAATTCTTCTCATGAGATGATAAAAATATTATTTTTTATGCTGTCACATCACAATTGAAATGGTTATAGCTCCATTATAGATGAGGTTATTGAAACCTACAGTATAATCAGGAATATATCTATCTTACAAAAAATGCTGGATATGCCCACTCTGAATGTTTTTTTTTCCACTGAGCATCATTATTTATACCTATTTTGGACAGAAAAATCATTAAATAAGTGCCTTTTGGATACCTGTTCCACGTAGTATGATTTAAATGAGAAAATACAGACCTAGTATCTTGATGGAACATCAATGAAAAATCACATTTCTATCATCTTCACTGTACTGATACATGAGCTGAGGAACAGATAATGGAATGGAGCAGTGATAATAGAATAGTGTCTTTCATTATCTTAATCCATCTATACCAGTATATAAGTAATCAAAAATACCTAATCTCCCAAGAAGAAACTAAACCCAAAAGTGAAGTTCCGGAAAAATTCATTAAGGTAGTATTCTTTTTATGACAGAAATCACANNNTGCATTACTGATTTATAAATAGAACTTTAAAATTATTTTAACAAATACCTAATAGTAATTGAAGTGCAAAAGCTTTAAAAATAGTTCTTGCAAAGATATTGTCAACTGCCCTTAGTTAAATGTATTCAGTAATGCTAGTATTTGAAGTTACGAGAGAATAGGAAACAGCACTACCTGAAGACAAAGATAGAATTCACAATCTTTTCTGTTATAAGTTAGGAAATTCTGCTTAGAATTCTTTCTTCGTTTGTTTTTGTGTGTGTGTGTGGTTTTTTTTTTTTGCTTATCTTTGTTGTTATTAAGGTTTGTAAATACTTAACAGATGTGTATAGTCTATAGGGTGGAAGGATATTTGAGAATTTCCAACTGAAATCTACCAAATATATATAACAACTCTGAAAATTACACTGTTGTCCAAGTAAAGTTTATTCCAATACAGAGAACACTATAAAAATAATGTGTATTGTAACCTAAGATATTAAGCTACTATAACTAATACTTATATACAAAAATTGTGAGACTGAATTTATTTCTGCTTAAATGCTAAACTGTTTTGGAGGCAGAAACATTGACAGAGGGATATTATTCCACAGACTTCAAGCCTCAGGCTTTGTATCAAGCTCTAAAACAAACTCAGTTAAAGTTCCTTTCTGGAACTGCAAAGTTTCCCAATCTCATTAATGCAACTATGACTGTGATATGTCACACTTGAGAAATATGGTGCATATTGATACAAGGATTTAGGTCCAATGCTCATTAAAAGCAGGATGGTTACATTAAATAGTTGGCAGTGAAACCAGAAAATCCACAAACTGTGATATTTATAACGTTAGCATTGGACTTGGAGCCTTTCCTTATTTTCTTAGGTCATTGGTTCATCAAATATCATCATCACAATCTGTGTTTAAACACAGACCCCAAAATAATACTGAACTTGTTATACTGGTCATATTTTATTTAAAAGGAAAGAAGCTACATAAACCATTTTAGAAAAGTTAGATGAAGCTGAAAAATTCATTTTATGTTGCTGTTCCTTTCTTTAGGTCAACATAATAAAAAAACCCAATTAATAATAAACTCACCTTCCATAGTTCAATGTTAGCACTGCTTCCAAAATGCTGATGAATGTTAATAGGAGCTGGTATGAAAACCTGAACAATTATGTGTTCTTCAGATAATGTTTCTCTATGAATGTGCATTAAACAATTAACAAAATTAGTTCATTAAGTAGTGGTAATTAAATTAGCACTAATTCATACATGCAACAAAGTTGGTGTCAAGTGAAAACTTTCTGCATAAATTTAGTGGTGTCTCAGAATGTTTTATCAGTCTTTGCCTGGCAATGTAAAGAGATTTTAACACAGTAATGTGCAAAGAAACATTTTTATATTTACTAGCTTTCACAAACAGTTGCCCTTGATTGTAGTCAAGATAGTGCAGCCTCCAGGCAGTGACACAGGGTAAAACATAATTCCTTCCATTTACCTCTAGGTTAATAATATTTTCAAACAAGAATGACGAAGTAAAGTATTTGTGCTGCATATAAATCATGCTAAGAATGAAGAATGAAATTACAAATTCAGCTTTTGTTTATCATTTGTTTGAGCATTCAGAGGTTATAGCACCTTGCTTCTCAAATCACTAAGTATGAATTATAATTCCCACAGACCTATATGGGACATGTGAATGCACCTCATCTTGTAGAATTAGGGTTAAACATTTCTGCTTGTCTCTAGGCTATATATATGTATTTAAGAATGGATACTTATTTATATAAGAAGATTGTGAGGCACAAAAATTTTTACCCCAGGTAGAAGCAGCTTCAATATGATGGAGGAAATAATCATACTCATTAGATGTCCCTGTGGGCTCTAGAGCAAGAGTGCAAAACTTCATCCATAGAACACCAGTTACCAGGCTCATCCTTTTCTATGGTGCACTTATTCTTTAAGTAGAAGATCATAATCACAGTACTTTGTAATTTGATATTTGTCTTTGAAATTTTAAATGTGAAAATAATATTTTTAAAAAAAATGAAGACTGTTATTGTATCACACATCTCAGAAAATGGAGTATTTTAGGCTATGATGTTATCCTTTATCATCACTGAATCTCTATTGACTATTTTTGTTTTGCTATGTTTTATTTTTTCTTGCTTTGAATCATTTAATATATTTTCAATTTCCTATTTCATTTTTTCCAAACAGTTTGTGAGTTCACATATTTAATTTCTGGATCAGTTTATTTGTAATATGTCTTCAAATACAGAATTTAAGTATTTTCTCCAAATTAATTGGAGGCTGGCCTTCGGTATTTTGTCGGTAATCTTTTTATTTGTGATGTTCAAATGCTGGTAGCCTCTTTCTTTTTTGGTCATGCCTCTGTAAATGCTTAAAAACAAGGTAAGATGTGCGTTCAGAAATTCTCAACAGTAAACCAGCTTTCTCATATCGAGATACAGTTATTATGAAGTAGGTAACTAAGAAATAATTCATCTTTGACATCTGTGCCATGAGTGAGGTCTGTTTGTTTTTCACTTTTTTTTCACCTTTTGTTGCAAAATGACATTCACCATTGTACGGGTAGTTTGATTCACTGCTGAAAATATTAAAACAGATGTATTTATAAAAGTGCTGTGGATTGCTCATTCATGTCAGCACTTAGTTTTAAGCAAATAAGCAGACGTTCAATAATGAACAGAACCATTTATATAATTATCTAAGTCTTTCATTGAACAAATCAGATTCTCTGCATTATGAAAGATCCGACCCAAGATCTACCCCACGAGGTCTATGGAACACACCTCAACCAACTTAGCAGTACACAGCATGGGCATTACATTTACGCTGTACCCTCTAGACTTCATTAGTGATTGTCAGTCTGTCACTTGAGAGAAAGTCATTTTTAGAGTACTATTAATCTACCCTATTTTAGTCATCTATTTTAGGGCGAGATGAATTATAGAATCTTAGAGTCATGGAATGGTTTGGGTTGGAAAGGACCTCAAAGATCATGTAGTTCCAACACCTCTGGCATGGCAGGGACATCTCCCACTAGACTAGACTGCTCAAGGCCCCATTCAGCCTGGCCTTGAATACCTCCAAGGATGGAGCATCCACAAGCCCCACGGGCAATGTGTTCCAGTGTCTCACCACGCTCAGAGTGAAGAATTTTCTACTCATTTCCAATCTAAATCTATCCTCTTTCAGTTTGTACTCATTACTCCTCGTCCTACCACTACAGGCCTTTGTAAATAGTCCCTCCCCAGCATTTCTGTAGGCTCCCTTCAGGTAATGGAATGCCACGATAAGGTCTCCCCTGAGCCTTCTCTTCTCCAGGCTGAAGAATCCCAATGGACTCAGACTCTCTTCATAGGAGAGGTTTTCAAGCCCTCTAATCATCTTTGTAACACTCCTCTGGACCCTCTGCTTTGGACCTGGTCCATGCCCTTCTTGTGTTGGGGACTCTAGAGCTGGACACAGAATTCCAGGTGGGGCCTCACGAGAGCAGAGTAGAGGGGCAGAATCATTTCCCTTGACACGCTGGCCACATTTCTTTTGATGCAGTCTAGTTGGCTTTCTGGGCTGCACTGGCACATTGCTGGCTTATGTTGAGCTTTACATCAGTCAGCATCCCCAAGTCTTTCTCCTCAGGACTCCTCTCAATCCACTCATTGCCCAGCCTGTATTTGTTCCTGGGATTGCCTCAACCCAGGTACAGGAACTTGCACTTGGTCTTATTGAGCTTCAGGAGGTTGGCATAGGCCTACCTTTCAATTCTGTCAAGATCCCTTTGAATGGCATCTCTTCCCTCCAGCACGTTGACCACACCAAACAAGCTGGGTGTCATTAGCAAACTTGCTGAGGGCGAATTCAATCCTACTGTCCACGTCGCCAACAACGGTGTTAACCAGGACCAGTGTCTGTACTAAACCCTGAGGAGTACTGTCACTGGTCTCTACTTGGACATTGAGCCATTGATCACAACTGTGTGGCCATCCAGCCAATTCCTTATCCTCCGAGTGGTCCATCCATCAAAACCATGGCCCTCCAATCTAGAGACCAGAATGTCATGCAGGACAGTGTTTAAGGCTTTGCTCAAGTCTAGGTAGATGATATCAGCTGGGCTTCCCTTATCCACCAATGCCGTCACTCCATCATAAAAGGCCACCAGATTTGTCAGGCATGATTTTCCCTTGTTGAAGCCATGTTGGTTGCCAGCAATCACCTCATCATTTTCCACGTGCCTTAGCAGAGCCTTCAGGAGGAGCTGCTCCATGATCTTGCTACACACAGAGGTGAGACTGTTCGGCCTGTAGTTACCTGGGTCTTCCCTTTTCATCTTTTTGAAAATGGGAGTGATGTTTCCCCTTTTCCAGTCAGCAGGCACTCCACCAGACCACCATGACTTTTCAAATATGATAGAAAGCGGATTGGCAACTTAGTCTGCCAACTCCCTCAGGAGCTGCAGATGTATCTCGTCAGCTCCTGTGGACTTGTGCACCTTCAGGGTCTTTAGATGGTCTCAAACCTGATCTTCACTTCACAGTGGTCAGATCTTCCTTCTCCCAGCCCCTGCCTTTGGCTTCTGTAACTTAGATGCTGTGACTAGAGCCCTTGTCAGTGAAGACTGAGACAAAGAAGTCATTAAGGACCTCAGCTTTCTTCATATCCCAAGGAGGGAAGGAAAGAATCTGCTGCCTAACACGCTACAGTAATTTTAAATAATTATATTAAGAATGTTAAGGAAATTTTCAATTTGTGAGCATAAGTATCACTGTATTTGGATCTGACTAGAGGTCATATATACTCCCTCACTCTCTCAGGCTGACTCATAGACCTGGATAATAGAAAAGTGATACCTATTTAAAACAGAGAAACAAAAAAACCCAAACCAATAAGCAGTGTTAAATTAATTCCTTTTAAGTCCTTTCTATACATTATACAATAAAGATTTTAGAAATGCAGTATGTGAAATACTATTTCCTTCTAACCTTTTTTTTTAGCTTAATAATTTCTTTGTTGGCACTTATGTTTTTATTAAAAAGATAAGAAATAATAATTCTTTATTTACTTTAGTTGGATGGTCACATCCAGAGGTTAGTGGCCAATGGCTCAATGTCTAAATGGAGACCGGTAGCAAGTGGTGTCACTCAGGGGTCCGTATTAGGGTTGATACTGTTTAAAATCTTCATCAGTGACATAGACAATGGGACCAAGTGCACCATCAGCAAGTTTTCAGATAACACCAAGCTGAGTGGTGCAGTTCACATGTCTGATAGATGGGATACCAGAGGGAACTGGAGAAGCTGGGGAAGTGGTTCTGTGTGAACCTCATGAAGTCCACACATGGCCAAGTGCAAGCTCCTGCGTCTGATTTGGGAGAATCACCACTATCAGTAGAGGCTAAGGGATGATGGGATGGAGAGCAGCCCTGCGGAGAAAGACTTGTGGGTGCTGGTTGATGAAAAGCTGGTCATGAGCTGGCAATGTAAGCTTGCAGCTCAGAAGGTCAACCGTATCCTGAGCTGTGTCAAACAAGTGTAGTCAGTGGGTCGAGGGAGGTGATTCTGCCCCTCTGTTCTGGTGACACCCCACTTGGAGTACTGTGTCCAACTCTGGAGCCCTCAGTACAAGAAGGACATGGACCTCTTGGAACAGGTCCAGAGAAGGGCCACAAGATTGATTAAAGGGCTGGAGCACCTCTCTGTGGGAAAATAATGGAAGATTGGTGAAGACTGTAAACATACTCAAGTGACTTGCAGCTGGAGCATCGATAAACACATATCTCATGCTAATTGTTGCTTAACTTTGTGTGCCTGAGAAGTAGAATACCTGTGTTTAGATAATACAGATCTATGAAGTACTCAGAGGCACCTTATCAAACATGCTTGAGAATCCTGCCCTGCTGTGGGAAAGATCTAAACACCATGGAAAACTATGCCTGCAAGAATCCTTGATATACAGGACAAAGCACCATGTTCGAAAGCTTTTTCACTTTCTAGCAAGGACTGAGATCTGCAGTGCCTGCATCCCCAATTGTGTGGCTCCATCCAGGTGCTGCTGTGGGGCTCCCCTAATTTGTGAGGTAACAACAACAAAAAATTACTCTTTGCATTTCAGTCATGGTTTTAGGGTTGTTCCTGCGTCCTGCTTTTGCCAGCTCACACATTGTCCTATGAAGAAAGACTGAGAGAGTTTGGGTTTTTTCATCCTGAAGAAGAAAAGGCTCTGGGGTGACTTCATTGTGGCCTTTCAATACTTGAAGGGGGCCTATAAGAAAGAGGGGGACAATCTTTTTAGCAGGGCTTATTTCAACAGGACAAGAGGTTATGATTTTAAACTAAAAGATGTTAGATTTAAAGTAGATACTGGACAGGTTGCCCAAAGAGGTACTGGATGCCCCATCCCTGGAAACATTAAAGATGAGGTTGGATGGGGCCCTGAGCAAACTAATCTAGTTGAAGCTGTCCATGCTTATTGAGGGGAAAGATTAGACTAGATGACCTTTGAAGGTCTTTTCCAAACCAAATGATTCTAAGATTCTGTGATTCTATGATTCTACTTTCTCTTAAATTCTTTTGGTTCTACAGACTTCTGGTAGACCCCATCAATTAGCTTTTTTCAGATACAAAAAACTATTTAGCTTCACTTCAGATGGAAGCAATTGCTTACCTCTGATCCTTTTTAAAATAGAATGAACAAATCTACACGATATGAACACACAACAGTCTAAGATAGCAACAGCAATGTTTTCTGGCTTAGTCTAACTTCCTCTGCTCATCTGTGGTAGCATATTTTCTGTCTTTTTTTATGGCAGTGAGCACAGACCTAAGGATTTTAAAGAATTCCTCACTGTGGTTCCAAGACTCTTTTCCTGAGCATTAATGACTAGCGTAGCATAGCCCTGGGCAATCCATCATATTTTTCATTCTGCCAGAAATTAGGATCAGTTCTCCTAAAATTTTCTGTTGCATTTGTTGTCATTTAACTTCACAAGTAATTTTATTCAGTTGCTCATTTTTCTTACAGCATTTTTAGAACATATTTCCTTACTCATTTCGTAGGGCAAGTTGACATTGCATAATACAAATTTGCATGTTTATTGAGTTATCTCTGTATCACTTCAGATAGCTACATTTTTTAACTTTCTGGTTCCAAAGGTAGATTATTCACATTTTTCTCTATGTTAGCCTTAGTGCTGTAGCACACTACTAAGTCTTAAACCTAGACATTTAGGTTATACTAAGTAGTGGGACATTGTAGTGGGTCTGGCTGAGCTGATTTTCTCCATAGCAGCCCTCATGGTGCAGAGTTTTGTGCTGGGAGCTAGAAGGGTGTTGATAACACACCCATGTTGTGGCAACTGCTAAGCAGTACTCACACAGCACCAAGGCTCTTCCCAACATTCTCCCTGCAGTGGGATGTGGTGGGCAAGGTCTTGGGAGGGGACATATTCAGGACAGCTGACCCAAACTGACCAAAGGGATATTCCATACCATATGATGTTGGCTCAACTATAAAGCTAGGAAGAAGGAGGGGGAAGGGACGGCCATTCCTTCGTCCTCCAGAGCAACTGCTATGTATTTTGGAGCCCTGCTTCCCAGGAAGGGGCCAGACATCACCTGCTGATTGGAAGTAGAGAATAAATCTTTGTTTTTCTTTGCTTTTCTTGCTTTGTTATCAGTAAACTGCTTTTGGTTTACCCACAAGGGTTTTGTTTTCCTATCTTATTTTCCTTCCCCTTCTGCTCTGCTGAGGAGGGAGAGGGAAAAGGGGAGGGTGATAGAGTGGCTTGGTGGGCTCCTGGTGCTCAGCCAAGGTTAACCCACCACAAACATGTATCTTTTTCAATGGATTCTTTACAGTGGATTTTCCATCTCCTTTTAATGAATTCCCCAGTGTAATATATTATATCTTAACATAGGGTTTTAGGGTAAGTAGGGTAAATTGCTCTTCAGTGACATGGCACTATTCTATCTCCATTAATTGTACAGAAATGCTAGCAAAGTATTCTAAATTAGATTAAGATCATAAATGTCAAAAGCGTAATGAATCCCAGCTTTAGCAAAAGCTGGTTACTGATACTTAATCTGTTTAACCTGGACATGCTCAATGGCACTTAGAAAATGACATGAGAAAGATGTCAGAAGCATTACAGTTTATTCATCATTCTGCAAAGAACCACTTGAGACACTAATATCTCTGTGTCTTAAGAGGAATCTTGAAGATTTTCCCTTCCTCTTGTACTCCAAAATTATTATGTTTTTCTGAATAGCAGTTATAATGGAGGATCCTATTATGGTAGCTTCCTAAATCAAGAACCTGCTACACCAAGGATGAACCTTCAAATCCAAACATAATTCAGAGTATTGAAAGAGTTTATATTTGCAGGTTAAAAGTTTTTTTTTTCTTTACTGTCTTTTTTTAAATATTAAAAATATTACAAAGCTAACAATAATCCCTTTTCATGTCAATGCTCTTTCTAGCCTATAAAACTTCAGTCAAGCCTTAGACCTCCAACCTTCCTGAAGCAGTATTTAAAGCCACTTTTAATGGCATCGCTTTCTCTAAAGCTTATCAGTGTGTAGGTGTTCTTAGACACAACAGATTTCTGACATTAGTTATTCTTTCCCTCATCTATTCTCTGGTCAATATTCTATATTTGTCAAAGTAATTTTTTGTGTCATCAGTCTGCTTTTGTCACCACTTTGATAGTAATTTTTACATGTCTTTTTCAAACCTTATACTTCATTTTATCTGTTATATATGACATATAAAACCACATTTGGAATAAATTCATATTTTCAAGTCTCTGATAAGTTGTGGAGGAGTTAGGCATCTGAATGATGTAAATAGGCAAAAGATTAGGTTTGCTACAGGCTTTATAAATTATGTAGAAGAATTTTACAATGCCCATAGGACCTGTTATAATCCTTCAAAAGGTTTTAAGAGTTTACTGAGATAAAAATAAAATAGGGTCTGTGTTCCCAACATTCATAGTAATCACATTGAATAATGCCTATTTCTGAGATGGACTTAGAAAAAAACCAAAAAACTAAGCTAAATCAATGGTATTCTCACTTGCTTAATTAGTAGTTTAGTAGAACTAACCATGAAGGAACCACAGAATAAACACAAATTACATAAAATCTCGTGGTTTTTTTAGTGAAATATTTAATTCTTAATCTTTGGAGAAATATTCCAAAGCCTTCAGGCTCATATATCACTTCTATCTTTTCACTGTCAAGAGTTTTTGAAAGGACTACAGTTTACCCCATCTACACTTCTATACACAAACATAGTGGTAAAAGACATTGTTAACTCTAGCCTTTTACTTGAGTCAGGCTTTCCTCTTTTTTTATGGGTACCAGCTCTGATGTTCATTCATAATTTATACAAAACTTGTTTACAAGTATGAGCTCCAGCAGAGTAGCTTCCCCTTATTGGCTCCTTGCTCATCTGCATCAGGAAGGTGTCATGTATGTGCTCAAGAAAAGTCCCTGACTCCTTGTGCTATGCTGTGTTTTCCCTCCAGCTGATATTGGGCTGGTTCAAGTTCCACATAAAATCAGGCCTGCGAACATAAGTTTACTTCCTCCTTTTGCTGCTGTGGGGCTCAAGCCCAGTTGATTCAGATGCTTCATTGGACACAACCCCTCACCTGCTACTAGGGCACTAAACACTTCTGTAGTTTTGAATCTGCAGGTGGAACAGCTTCTGGTGTTAATTCACGAGCTTCGATCTTTTACCATCACAGGCATGTCCATTTCCCAGCTCTATAGGTACAGACTTTACCACACCTCGTCTAGTAAAGGTGAGGAATCAGGCTCCTCTTGTAGCTTCAGGGTCTCATAGAGGATCTAGCTGATCTCTTTCTAGTAATACCTTATGTTGCACAGGCTGCTGAAGTCTTTCTGCAACTCCTTCACTTGGTAACACAGACAGTCCACCACCACCTGAAGTCAAGAAGCCCACTTCCTGCTGTTCTATCCAGACCTTGTGGTACTACCATTGCTGAGTTGTTTTATACTATCCTCAGCAGTTGCTGGCTATCTTCTGTGCAAGCTCCTGCACAATCTACTATGAAAAATGCCACATCTGTGAGCTGCCTTTGTTAACTGCAATCTATTGAAGAACTGTGAAGACAATGTTTTCAATTTTCGAAAAAAAAGAGAGACAGTTTGGTACTAACATGGCATGTCATTCTTAGACTTTTTTTTCTAAGATGACTACATGCTTGCTCTCTGTTTATGAGTTTGGGGAGTATTTCATAGTCCTGGAAGGGAGGTAGAAATTTTACCTGTATTTGCTCTTATTCTGGTACACTGAAGTCTCAGATCTATCAATTCCAAGGTGAGGAAGGATATTTGCAGGCAGCAATTCCCACCTAGTTTATCACTTTCATCCAACATGTGTCTGTGTTGCCACAAAAAGGGATGATCCTTCCTTCCTTTCTATTTCCACCTGTCCTCAATATCAACAATTATATCCATAGGACTGCAAAATTAATCAGTTGATAGAACTTAATTGAATAAGGATAATTAAATAAATAGGGTTTTGTTTGTGGGTTTTTTTGGGTTTTTTTAGGATTCTGATTAGTGTCAGAACAAGTGAAGTGGGAACAACTGAAAACACAGGAAAACAAGTGAGGGGCCATGTGGGCCTGAGTATTCTAGAAACGGCCTCATTTTATGTCACAGAAATAATGCAAATATAGTTCAGGTAAGCAGATATTTCTCTTTTTTATGAAAATAATATTTTACATCTCATGCTACCTGAACAGCAAAATAAGTATCAGACACAAATGACAAGCTGTTGAGAAGTCATCAGCAGTTTGCACAAGAAACTCACTGGTCATTTTACATTTTTCTATAATTAAAAATTCCCAGTGTGACCTAAGAGGGACTATGGAATTTGGGGTAAATATTAATGGAACACTGAATTGCAGGACAGTGGTTTTCTATCAACCAAGCTAATCTCAGACTACTATGAAAGAACTTCCTTTGGTGCAGAATGGCTTGATTCATGCCAGATGTCTTACACATATCAGTTTCTAAGAGTTTTGTTTTCAACTCAGCCTTTCTTCCTCCAGCATCATACAGAAGTAGAGCCTCAAGCAGTGGGAGGAATTGAGACAGACTTTATGGAGTGTGTGATTTGGACTTAATCTTCCATTTTATCAGCCCTCTAGAAACATTAAGATGCAGGAATTGATATGTTCATTTTCTTTCCTCAAAGTTTCATCATACCCACACAAGCATCAAGCATAATCCTCTTGCATTCCAGAGGCATAGGGTGAGAAGACATGCTTCAGCATTGTTTGGTTGATGTGAGGAAAATAGAGGGAAGTGGAATGAAATGTTAAATACCAACCAGATGTATCTATACCTAAGCAAATAGTATACAATAAATAGAGGCCAGTTGAGAATTGGGTGAATGGTGTTGCAATACAAAGAGAGATAAAGAAATGCAGGGCTGTTTGGAGCACCACTTGAGTTCAATTGCATATGCTGCCTTTCTAAAAAAGAGACAGACACAAGTCTAGCTCACAAAAGGAACCACAAAATTATTTACAACCCAAACTATGAAAATGAGAATATGCTCCAAACAGAGGTTTACTGTGTAGGAAACAAGTGAGATGATGCCAGAATGCCCAGAGCAATTTGAGGAATGTCCACATTTATGAAAGTGGTTTTGAATTTTATTTTAATTCCCACCTAGCCAAGAAACTCTTCAAATTGTTTCTATTGGACAAAGGTTTTAAGATTAAACCTTGTCTGTCCCCTTTATATTAGATTACTAAAATAAATTCAACGATGGTCAAAGAATCAGTTTTAATTTATAGTCTCAAAAATACATATTGGCTCATTTTCTGTCTCTGAACTCTAGTGTCTACAGAGTTTCAGTTTAAAATACATAGTACAATGACAAACACTTTTGAAATTCTCACTCTTGGAAGAGAAGGCACATTTTTAAAAGGCCTATCGTAATGGGAGCATATTATACCTGAAACACTTTGATCTGCATTACTAAATAGAATGCACACTGATTATTTTTGCTTACTCATTCCCATTAACAGCTATTGGAAACATGCAGTGAAGTGTTCCAGACTAATAAAGCCCTTGAACTGCGTTTTCCATCTGCTTATCACTCCCTGCCAAAATGCAGCTACTTTTTATTCTGCTAGAGTATCTGAGAATCCATTTATCCTTTATACTTGTTAGGAGCTGGAGATTGCACTTTAGAGGAGGATTTTAAGAGGTGAGGTCTACACCCACGGGACTATGTTACTGTCAGGTGAAGTAACCTGAGGGTGGGTATTGAATGGCACTGACAGGACAGAAATATCAAGGATAAATCACAAAATGCTGAGCTGTTGGTAACAGGTAACGCTTCAACTTGGAAAAATCCTTGTGTGTTTTTCAACCCTGTTTTCTCTGTACTTCACATTAGATCTCTAAGATTTTAGCTGTCCATGGAGATAAATGATCATTCATCATGGAAGAAAGACTCACTACATGGACTCCCTTGAAACACTTTTTTTTTTTGTCTGTCTTTGTGATCTAACCTAAAAGTCACTTCTAATGTGTCTGTTTGTGGTCAGTGTAGAGAAAACTGTAATGCATTTAAAAGAAATATCTGTGCCTGTATCGATTTGTATTTGACTAAACTTCATGTCTAGTTCTTAGCACAATTTATAAACACTTCTGAATTTGCATTAGCATTCAGTGGAAATGGCCATGATATGCCTTATTTTGCATTTTCTGCATTGCAGTTGGGTTGTGCAAGAGCTGTGCAAATTCATGTGATGATTCCCCAGACTGTTTAGGTGGTTTTGAGAAATCAGTCCCCTACCAAGCTACACTATAAGTAAAATAATTTGGTTTTGAGCATTCCCTTCCTTGAGGCCCAAATCATACAGGTGCTAAAAAAGTATTATTCTAGAACCGTGTGTTATTGAGATACTAACTTCAAAATTATGTCTGAAAGATATAATACTATGGAGAAGCTCTAGCTTTGACATTGAAGACAATTTATTTTTGCAGAAGTTAACTACAAATGTTTAATTTCAATTACCTTGAGGGGAGGGTGTTTGGTTTTGGATTTTAGTAAAAATTAAAGGGAGAAATGAGAAAGAAAAGGTAGAAAATAGCCATCAGCAATATCTTCAGGTAAGAAATATGGTGGAAGTGATAACTAACCACAAATAGAGCAGTAACTCTCTGAATTTTCACTAAGTTTGATACAAATATCAGGCAAATGGAAAGCTTGGACTCAGATATACACAAATATTCCTTTAAATTATTTTCCATTGCATTCCCAAACATTCCCTTGCACTATTTCTCTGTATTTTCACATTGAAGATCTCCACTTAAATACCTGAGGGCTTATATGAAATATGTGCATATAGATGTGAAAGTACATCTGTAAATCTGGAAGAAAATTTTTCATTCAGGAGAGAAAAAGCTTTTTCAAAGCTGAATAAGAAACTGCCACACCATTGGGCAGTAGGTCCCTTCTTCACATGACACTGAAGCTGCTGGACTGACTTGAGTAAGTCTTATTATTCTCTATGGAAATTTATATTTAGACATTACTGTAAAG
>JAVSBS010023575.1:5101-18070 GCA_033124195.1 Coracias cyanogaster | reverse complement strand
TAGAGGATGCTCTCTGGCTCAAATGACATTTTCTATATGGTTAAATTCCCTCCTTTCCTCATTCCCAGTGCTATCCCTTTGAACAGTGTCCAAATATTTTTCAAGATAATATTATTTAGGAGTCAAAACCACAAGAAAAGCTATAACAATTAAACAATGTAGACAATTGTAAACCAATGCTTGAGATGATGTGCAGGGTAATTTTTTACATTCAATGTAGAAGTCACATCTGGCTATATATATGGTAGTAAATTAATTATGTACAGGGTGTAAGCTCAGAAGCTAATTATCTCATTGTTTGTAAGCTTACTATGACCTAACTCTGTTTTTAACCACTTCAGCAAGTTGTCTCCAGGAAAATTAATAATGAGTGACCTAGGCATAACAAGTGTGAGCTTGAGGCAATCCGATACCTGGCTTCAGATTCGGGATAAATTCCCAGCCTCTGTTACCTATAATACATATGTATAATCTAAGGAAGTAAAATGTATGAGTAAATTAGGTTGCCACGTCAGGCAAATTAGATCTTATTTACCTCTGTTCTCTCATTCTGCAAGCACTCCAGAAGATAGAGTATATATTCATCATTTATTACAGTTCAATCCTCTAAATAGCTAAACCATAGTTTTCCCTTAAGAGATGGCTTCTTCTCAGAAGAATCTAACCAAATAGTCCCAATTCTGATTAAGTCCAAATTAAAATAGTTTACTGCTTAAATCCTTCATGAAAATGACTCTTATAAGCTATCCTGTTAGCAAGAAGAGTTGAAGAAATGTGGGTGCAGTTGATGGACTGTTTATGCATTGAATAAAATTTACCAATACTCTTGCCTATTACAATAATCCTGAAAGTCTTATGGGCTGGGTTTATGTGGTGAGGTTTTGGTAGTGGAACAGGGCTGAAGAGGTGGCTTCTGAGAGGACAGGCCTGTCCAGTGATGGACACAGCCAGCTCAAATGGGACAATTGCAGGGCATAGTTGAGCCCATCAGCCAAGCTGGTAGCACCTCAGGGAAAACATATTTAAGAAAGGGTAAATCACTGCACAGTAACAAAGAGTGAGGAAAAAAAAGTGTGAGAAACTGCTGTAAGAACATTAGGGTCAGAGAAGAAATAGTGGGAGGAGGCACTTGTGGCACTTAGAGCAAAGTTTCCCATGCAGCCTATGGAAGATGACAAAGATGACAATGGTGAAGCAGGTATCCACACTGCAGGCCATGGAAAGGACCACATCAGAGCAAATAACCACACTGCGGCCCATGCTGAAGAAGGTGGATATTCTCTGACAGACTGCAGTCCATGAAAGGACCCATGCTGGGGCAGGATAAAAGTGTGAGGAGAGAGTGGCAAAGATAAACTATTATGAACTGACCACAACCCCCATTCCTCAAACCCCTACATCAATTGAGGTGAAAAGGAGGTAGAAGATTCAGGACTGAAGGAGTGAAATTGAGCCTGGGATGAAGTGGACGAAGATGTTCTGGTTTTTGCCTTTGTTTCTCACCATCCCACTCTATTTTTAATTGGCAACAAATTTATGTAAGAAATAGCTGCTACATGTGGTCTAAAAATAATTTGTTTATGATTTATAAAGTCTCAGGAAAACATCTGTGTTTTCTTATAAAGATATCTTAGATTTCACCTCTACTGTTTAAATATTTTTAAAATAGAATATTTATTTATCATTATAGTGAAATGAGATGTTAACAAAGAATTTTGATCCCTCTCTCCTGTATCTACTAATACCCTTTGATGTACATATTCTTTTGGGTGTCTATTACTAGACCAGTGCTAACGTGCATTAAAATGGATTTACAGTATAACAGTTTTATTTTAATTTTTCTACACAAGTAAACATGATAATTCTATTGCAGTTTTTCAGCAATCCACTTAACTCTCTTCACCTTATGTATTGATCTACTACTAAGAATATGTAACATTCCCACAATCTAAATATTTTTATGAGTGTCCTCATATCTTACTCAATGCCAGTAAGATTTAAGATGCTAGGAGTGTGTCTTCTATGAATAAAGGGGCATATGTTTCACTGCATTGCAAATTAGCCAGGCATAAAACACTGTGATGCAAAAGCTGTGCAGTTGGATTTGGTTGGAAGTATATTAGCATAACATATAGCACAATCTAGAGTATTTTGGTCCTTCTGCCTAGAAGCAAGCATTTTATCTAGATGACAGTGCAATGCAAGTGATGGTTTCATTATTTCTACCAACTTTTATCCAGCTGGTTAGATGAGTGTGGCGATAATTAGCATATACCTGATGGCAGATGATGAAGCTATATCCTAACTAACTAATGTATTCATAGCCTGGAGAATTTAAATATATATTTTAAACACAGTTTTACTTTCTGCAAACAAAAATATACATGGTATTCAAACTCCAGTTTGTATTTTTGAATTGAATCATAGAAACATAGAATTATAAAATGGTTTGGTTTGTAAGAGACCTTTAAAGATCATCTAGTGCAAACCCCTTTCAGTAAACGGGGACATCCTTAATTAGATCAGGTTGCTCAGAGCCCCGTCCAACCTGACTTTGAATGTTTTCAGGGATAGGGGATCTACCACTTCTCTGGACAGCGCATTCCAGTGTTTCATCACTCTCATTGTAAAAAAAATTGTTCCTTATAGCTAGGTTGAATCTACCCTCTTTTAGTTTAAAACCATTACCCCTTGTCCTGCCACAACAGTCACTACTGAAAGTTTGTTCCCATCTTTCTTACAAGCTCACTTTAAGTATTGAAAGGCTGCTATCAGGTGTCCCTGGTATGGATGTTGGTCTTTTCCTGTGGGTGTTGATCTCTTCTTATAAGTCACAATCAGTAAGACAAGAGAAAATGGCATCAAGTTACATCAGGAGAGGTTTAGGTTAGATATTAAGAAAACTTCTACACCTAAAGTGGTATCAAAGACCAGAACAGGTTGACCAGGGAACTGGTTGAATCACCATCCCCGGATGTATTTAAAAGCCGTCTAGACAGGGTGCTCAAGGATATGGTGTAGAAGTGGGCCTGCTAGAGATAGACAATGTCTGGACTTGATGATCTTAAAAGTCTTTTCCTTGAAGGTCTTTTCTAACCATAGCGATTCTGTGATTCTGTCCCCAGAGCCTTCTCTTTTCCAGGCTGAAAGACCCCAACTCCCTCAGCCTGTCTTCACAGGAGAGGTGTTCCAGCCCTCTGATCAGGCTCCAACAAGTCCATGGCTTTCCTGTACTCAGAATTCCAAACACTTAGATTACTTTATAAGTTTATATAATCTTAGGGTTAAAACCCCACCAAAACCCTGGGAATTATGGGTTAAAACCCCAACAAAAATACTGGGAATTATTATTTTTCTTTCAGAATGAAAAGGACATATCTAGGATAATTTTTAGACAGATAAATTTAGTGTTGAGTGGATTAAAATTCTAACCAGTATCTTCTGTACAGTGAGACTGACTTAAAGCAAAAAGTAAAATGCACCTGAAGGTAAGTGTTAGATTTCAGCAGAGTAAAAAGTGTCTGTCCAAAGGTGGTCTGTCTATTCATTAGAGCAAAATACTGTCCTACTCAAGGAAAAGACAATCATATATGCAGCATGCTGGTCGTTGTTCTTCAAATCCCAGATAGCCTTTTACCTTAACCTTTAGAAAATGAAATTTCATCTCATTTTATTAAGAAAAATCTCTTACTATCTATTTATCCTCCAGCCCTTGAAGGACACTCTCAGCATTCTATAATCTTAAATGAACCTTTATCTTTACAACTTGGTTTTTCTCTCCACATTTCAAAGTACTCATTGTGAAACCAGTTGCTACAAGTTACACCATTTACAATAAGAAATATCTCTTTGAACTCCATAAAATCATACTGATCTACTCCAGCTAAGGAACTGATCTGTGTCCTTCATTTATTTGATATTTTTTCTCAGTGCACTAGGCAGCAACCCATTCTTTCAGCATTCTCTGACTGAGTAATATTTAGAACTCAGCAACATAAAGACATAGATTACACTGTTCTTTTTAAATAGGTTTCAAAATGCAGAATCAAACAGAACAATTTCAATTAAAAAATGGAAGTTGATTCAACTATTTAGTTTAATTTGACCAAACATCAAACTACAAACTATATGAATTAGAAACATAACATAATGGAGAATGTATATCCATTTTTAGTCAGAAAAGATTTTTTCTTCCCCAGTTTTGCAAATAGTTAGGTCTAGACTAGTAATTCTTTTTCTGTCCAGTGTTAAAATGCAGTTAGACAAGATGTTTGTTTTAAAAGCACTCAGGATGACAGCTAGGCAACCTGAAATACAAAGTTGGTTTTAGACTACAAAGATTTCATATACTATTTAGAGCTTTATCCTGTTTTTTGCTGTTTGTTTGTTTGTTTTCTTTATCTTTTCTTCCATATAGGTTAGAGAGAAACAGATGCGTTTTGGAAGCTGTATGTAAGACATAAAATCTCTCTTTCATATTTTTTTTAAAGACAATATTAAAGTGAGAGTTACACATCAGAAAGATTTAAATTGGTTAAGTTAGAGAGAGGATAGATTTTTAATATGCCTAGGCTGAGGTTACTCTATGCGAGAAATAAAAAAAAACCAACAAAATAGAAATGTAGAGAAATTCTAGCATTGTGTAATCTCTGACCAAGAGACAAATGAACTACAAAATTGAAGAAGCCTACTGGGGCATCTTTGAGAAAAAGCTGTTTGAAAGCAATTTTGCTTGTCCTAGGTTTCAAAAAAAAAAAGTAAAAATTGCACATTCGCATGAAAGTGAAGGATCTGTTTTGGAACAATAGTCTTCATAGTTCAGTCTTTTTACATCCATTGCAATACAGTGCTTAGTAAAAGAACAGTTGGGAAGGAAAACAGAGAATAAGTAAACAGATGCTTGCCACAAGGGTAAAAACCTGGTACATTAGGAAGGAAGTGGATGAACTTGAAATAGAAGCCGTAAAAGTTGGTAGAAATATGAAAGAATGAGAATGGAAAGTATGCATAGAACAGGGAAAACGATTATAGCAGTTATTACTGTATCTTATAATGACAGAATCATAGAATGATTTGGGTACCGTAGGGTCTCGGTAGGAAGGGATCTTTTAAGATCATCCCGTCCAAAGCCTCTGCCATGAACAGGGACATCTTTCACTAGATCAGGTTGCTCAGACTCTTACCCAGTCTGACCTTGAACAATTCCAATGATGGGGCATCCGCAACTTCTCTGGGCAACCTGTTCCAGTGTCTCACCACCTGTATAATAGAAAAAAGTCTTCCTTATGCCCAGTGTAAATCTCCAGTTTAAAACTCTTGTCCCTTCTCCTGTGACTACAAGCCCCGGTAAAAAGTTTTTGTCTTTCTCACAAGGGCCTTTTGTACACTGAAGGGTTGCAATCAGGTCTCTCTGGACCTTTCTCTTCTCTAGGCTGAAAACCACCAACACCCTCAGCCTTTCTTCATAGGAAATGTTGTCGCGGTCCGGGCGGGTGAGCACTCGTACCGCCTCCCAAAGAGGAAAGGGGATCAAGGGCAAGATAAGAAAAGAGAACATTCCATCAACTCGTAGACCCATGCAGAGACTGAGAGAGTGTTCACTAGGTTTATTACCAGATATCTTTACATAAATCGTATCAACTCTATGGGAGTATCACAATACGTTACACCCACCCACTCACTTCCTTCCCTGAGGAATGAGGGGACAGGGCAAAATAAGAACTTAATTGAGTCAAAATATGACCTCTGTGTGTGTGTGTAGTGTGTTTTGTGGGTGTATGTGCGTGAGTTGGATATATCTATCCCCTTTTCTGACATGGTCATGCTGACGGCAGCAGCAGGACTTGGCTTGAGCAGCGGCAGTGGGGGGAGTGGTGACGGTCATGCTGACAGCGGCAGCAGAGTGGCAGAGAACCTTTTTTTTTTTCCTATTCTCCAATTCACGGCTTCTTGGTTCGCAGTTTTTAAGGTGGCCCTGCATTTATGCGCTCACTCCGACAGCAAGGGTGATGCATGCCCATCAAATATGATGGAGAGTTGCTTCACAACTACATCTGGCAGCTTCCTTAGGATCCTAGGATGCATCTCAACAGACCCCATGGACTTATACATGTTCAGGTTCCTTATATGGTCTTGAACTTGATCTTCTATTATAATGGTTTGGCAGACTCTCAGTGATTATATTAGCTCCTGGTAGGCAGCATACTTCTCTAGAGAAACTGTAGATCAAGTCTCTTTATCAAAAGAGATTTCTTGAGGGAAGTATTCAGCCCTCTTAAAATTTGAATTTTTCTCTGGCAGTATGTGTTCACTCAATATAAAAGACTGCAGATGCTACCTCAGCATTAAGTCGAGGAGAGAGCTGTGAGATCATCAGATTTTATCTATATCAGATGGCACAGGACAACAAGACACATCAGCCAGTGTCCACAAATGGAAGGAAAAGTGAGAACAAACTCCCTCAGTGAAATATTTTCCTAATTTAAGAAATTCATTGAAGTGCAAAATTAGCTGAGATGAATTCAGGTCCAAGATTTTAAAAACACAGTTCAACCTGACCTGAGTTCACAAGCATTAAAGTGCCTTAACAATAAGCAAAGTCTTACAGTACCAAAGTAGAATCAGGTAGGCTGATTGCTTTGCTTAGATCACCTGTTTATGTTTCCTTCATGGGTAAATCTAATGCTGAATTTTCTGTACTCATAATATACTGGCTCAAGAAAAATACAATATCCTTATGATTTTTGTTTTATTTTATACACCCATGAGAGCTGATAAATGCTTTCAGTCTTAATTTCAATGTAATAAAATTTTATTCTGGGATTATGTTTAAATATGTACCCATACAAGCACATTTTTAAATCTATTTTTCTTCCTACATTATTTTTTTTTTCAGCCTCAGAAGAAATACTGCAGTAGGCACTGACTATCAGTGAGGTAAATTAAGACAAATAGAATTCTTATACAAATTTGAATGATATGAAGGCTGTATAAAGGAAACTTGTTGTAAAAGGGAGTGGAAGCAGAAAAGTTTCAGTTTGTCCTGTTTTGAGTTAGAATAGAATTAACTCTATGCAGTGATTTTACTTTTCAGGTCAATCTCTTCTAACTAACTTCACTTTCTGAAGTCAATGGCATATTTTTGAAGACAATGCCTGCTTCTAGCAATAACACTTGATGTTTAGAGTTACTACTAAGGATTGGTACGCAGACCAAGGTCACTGCTAAATCTTGTGTACTGCACAGGGGGGTGCAGAAAGTGAAAGAACACACCTGCAGGGAGAAGTGGATAAGATAGGTGACACTTAACTGACCAAACAGATATTCCATCCCATATATGTCACATAGTAGTGGTTTAGTCTCTGTCGGGACCTGAACCAAGTGGCTTCTGCCCCCCCCGCCACCATCAGGTAGAGAAGGGAGACGGGAAAAGCACAAAGCCTGGGATTTAGATAAGGAGAATTTAATACAACAACACACAAGAAACAATCAGAGGAACAACAGCAATAACAACAGTGAGCAAAACAAGGTACAAGACAAACCATATCCAGCGTGTAGACAAGGCAGAGCAGATCCCAGGGCACCTGAGTGCGCCTTCCTCACCCAGACAAATGGTATGGAATCTGGAGCTGGCCCTGGGGACATAACATCAACATGGTATGGGACAGCTCTGCTGTGGCTTTCCCCTCAACAAAATTAACCCTGTCCTGGCCAGACCAGGACACATATTTAGCAGAAAGCTGAGGGATTATGAAAGTCAAGCTCTCTTCTTCAATGGCCAGCATTGAAGGAGGACTCTGTCCATTCTGCCTTTGATCCCGATCCATGTGTTCCTGAATCCAGCTCCTGAATCTGATTCCTGCCTGCCACTGAGTTCAGTCTGGGACTTCCCCACTGCCTGCTGGCATCACCAGTAGTGTCACTACAGCATCGGTGGTGACAGTGACGTAATGCATTTCTGGTGGATATCTGTGAGTTAAATCTAGTTTTTTTTCTTAAAATAAACATGTTGCTTTGAAAAAGAAGGACATTTCCTCTTGGAACAAGTATACATTGGTTAATTCTTGCCATACATAAACACTACCATTAGAAATAGAGACTGTTGAAATAATGGCAGGTACAACTGCTGTATGAGTCTACTGCAAAAAATGTTTATTGAACGAACACGAATCCCTCTATATGTGATTATTCTCACTTACTTGTGGACTGAAATGCATCCTGTACTTTTATAATCTTCTACCATACTACCTAGGATGGTGTTGTTTTCAGCAATACATACCATTTACTTTTTTTTACTCAGCATTTGATTTATACTGTTACAACAGAAAAAAACAGGGGAAAGAACCAGAAATGCATTTCTTCTCATCATATTAAAGATAAAAAAATAAACGTCAAAATTTAAAGGCTGCTTAGTGAAGATGCCATAACCAATAACTTGTGTTTCAGAAATCTTGTTGAATTTCAATACAATATAACAATAAAAACATGATTAATTCTGAACGCAGTTTTTCCATTCCACCTGAAATCCCCATCAAAACCCCCCAGAACTGGTATCTCCTACTTATAGGCTGTCACTACATTAAAGAATCTATTTAAATTAACTTAAGGTGGCTATATAATAAACACTGGCAGTTAATGTACCTAGAAAACATTAGTACCGTTTTATTGTTAGCGTGGTTCCTAACATCATTTTGTCCTGAATAAACTGATGTTCTTCCAAACAATTCCCAGGTATGACTCAAAAGATACCATGAGCTAAAGATGATTCCATACCATGGAATCATACCATGAGCTAAAGATACCATGAGCTAAAGGTAACTGTCATGGAGGAACCCACAAACAGCAGCAGCTACCAAAACAGGGGTTTATTGCAACCAAAGTTGCCCAGCACTTTCTGACAAAATACAAGTTCAACTGTCTGTTGGGAATATAATTACTGAACAATTAACTCCTAAACCTCAAGGAAAGATGAACCAAGATGGGCATACACTCATTCATACAAGGGAAACCTCCCACACAAGTGGCCAAAGACTCACCAAAAGAAGGGTGAGTCTCACTCAATCCACAGAGACATGCTTAATCTGTGGAAGTATCCTTGAACAGCATATCCAAGGGTAGGGTCCAACTGTCAGGCCTGCTGCTATGTGAAGAACAGCAGAGTTCTTAGGCGGTGCTCCATTTATACCCTAGTCAAGGGTGCACTGTCATAATTCTCATTGGTCGAAGGGGCAAGCCCAGGCAAAACAGGCTAAGGGTCTAGACCCTGAGGCACCAGCTACTCCCCTGAGGTGCAATTAACATCTGAGAAGTACCAAACCATTCTGGCATGTCCTGTTTTTGCCCTGTTTTGTGGGTTGGTGAGGCTGTACCTGCTACAGTAGTCTACAGGGGTCACACTGTTTCAGATGAGTGCAATCCTATGCCCATTTGTATCAGTGCCAGAGAGCAGTCCCAAGCGTATTCATTTGACTGGTATAAATTTAGTCCTTAGTGTTATCACATTCTCCCATCTTGTCTCCTTCAGGTCAATGCAGCACACCAGTCTTTGTTTCCAAACACACAGTCTGTGGCATTTTCAGAGAGTTTTCTCCTGGAGGTGCACACAGTAGGAAAGAGACAGTGCTATATCCACAATACTGAATCTTATCACTGAGACTTGACTGTGCATGACAGGGTGATCTGTGTGGAGAGGACGACATCTTAACAAGTACAAGAGTGTCACATGACACTGGAGTACAAGGTTTTACTAAGCTCTTCTTAGTGTCCCTGCTGATGTCTTAATAAATGATTTGACATATTATTACTAGATTTCAAGCTATCTTTAATACCTTAATTTCAGTGGCTAGATTCATGTAAAAATTATTATCAGATGGTAGCAGAAGTGAAGAAGGGAAAAGTAACTAAAATAGGATAAAACTGGTGCAGACAAAATTAAATCTAGAAATTTTATGAAAAACTACAGTGAGAGGAATGGTGAAATAAGTAACACCTACAGTGGAAAGAAATTTTTGCCACAATGAAATGAATAAAGATTTTACAACAGAATTCTATAATTGCACAGACCAGGTTGTAAGAAAAGAGACTTTGCTCTGTGTTCTAATATGAGAAACAGATTCCTGTTCTTGCGTGTATGCTAATCTTTATGTGTGTGTCACACAAATGCATTCACTGCTTAAAATAATATTTCATATAAAAATAACAGTATGAAGAACACAATAAATTCATAAATATAGGCTGATTCTTTCAATGCTGTGAATCAGAACAAATTATTTGCAAATCTTGTGAGATATAATCTCAGGAGGATGATCCTTCCTTATTCTTCTATTAATATGTTTCATTGCTTTAATCAAGGTATATTAACCTACTGTAAACTCTAGCATCAAATCACCTTATATGGCCTATTTTTCTCCCACTGTGTAATTAGAATGGGGTTATAAAATTACAGTAGAACTGTTTGTGGCTTAGGTGTGTCAGAAGAGGTACTTGCACAGAAACGAAAAAACTTATAGTGTTTGAAACAGAGAAGCTAATAATAATACACTGTACTTCCTATGCATAATTTAAAACTGACAGGCTCAATTAAATACCATGAGCACCCGCCCAAGGAGAAATAGACAATTAAGGAAATAGCAATAAGAATACTAAGAGTGATGCAGTGAAATGAATAAATGAACCTAATCAAATAGATTAGACTAGACTAAACTGTTTCAGTTGGCAAGGACCTACAACAATCACCTAGTCCAACTGCCTAACCAATTCAACAATGACCAAATATAAAACCATATTATTAAGGGCATTGTTCAAATACCTCTGAAACACCAACAGGCATGAGGCATTGACTAGCCCTCTAGGAAGCCTGTTCCAGTGTTTAACCATCCTCTCAGTAAAGGAATGCTTCCTAATGTCAAGTCTAAACCACCCCTGATGCAGCTTTGAACTATTCCCACACATACTATCACTGGATATGAGGTAATTTCCTAAATAAATATTTTCTTCTTCTACAGCAATTGTATTTGAATTCTAAGCATAAAATATGAAGAGGTGGAATGGAAAAATGCACTTCAGCAAAGCAAAAAAGGTATCTAGAGATATTTTTTTTAGTTTCCACATTGTGTTGCCTTCTAGGTAGTAAGCTTTCAGAACTGTTTGTCTTGGAGGCTTTTGGCTTCTTTTTATATTTATGCATTTATCTTTGTACCATGGCACAAAGATAGGAGAATTTCAGAAAAGGAAGGAAACACTACAGCTTACTTAAGTGTCTCAAGGGGATTAAGAATGAAGTTACCACATACCTACAGAGCTTCTTATTTTAAGATTCCATGCATTTCATTTGCCTGACTTCTACATTTTCAATACATAACCCTGCCACAAAGTAATTTTATAAATATGACCTTCCTGTGTTCTTGTGTGAGATGTGCAAATTTTAAACTGTTTCAAAGACTCCTTTTATATTAAGCTCACTATGGAGAAGCTTGGAAAGACATTAGAAATTAATAAGAAAGTTGTCCCAAATCTCAGTTCATTACCCTGTGTACAAGCCAATAACACAGAGTGGAGGTATTTCGAGTTTATTTCATTGATGTGCATGGTTGGGTGCCTGTCCCAAGACAGTACACCCTAGCTCAAGAAATTTCTATTTTTATAAACTTAGCATTACATATTCAAATAATTAATACATATTTATTTATATTCTTTTTATTGATTGGCTCTGGTGTCCTTGCTTCTTATTTCAATTATCATGCAGGCTTCATCATCCTCTTTCATTGTTTTCTTTTGAGTAGGTGATATAGTTTGAGTAGGTGGTCCATGAGTTGGTGGTCATTATCTCCCCCTGCTGGAATTACCTTTTGCCTCCTTCTGCCCTGACATTGGCAGTTGCAAGCAGTTCTTTATGGTTTGCTAACCAAACCAACAGTTCGTCATTCTTTACCTTCCATTTCTGTCAGGAATATCCTTCTTATCAACAAGCCAGATTGTCAACTCGTTAGTCTTAAAACCAATCTTAGATTAATTATGTCTAATTACTATTTATTTTAATTTCAGGTAAATAATTAAATAGGGTTGGGGCTGCACAGAGGACCTTCAGCGGTGGCTAGTTTCTTGGTTGTTTTGATTACATTTTCCATAAATACAAACTTTAATACAACAGTAAAGCAGAGAATTAATGTCATGCTGATGAAAGCAGTACATGAAATTTGGTATCCTACGATATCCCAATCATTATTTTTGCAACCCCATAGGTGTATGCAACATGTCATAGGCAAATAAAAATGACAGCAGCATTAGCAACACAAAATGTAGGTAACTAGAGAGCAGAAGACTATCACCTGTTTCTCCAGACATTGACAAAGGCCCCTAATGATCCAATTCTACATCGCCATGCCTTGCTATCACTTGAAATCACTGACAGCTTGGTAGGCAAAACAGCTAAAAAGCAGTCAGGATAATACTAGGATTGGGTTTTAGTTTTCTTTGTTTGTTTAAATATTTTCTTAAATACGCCTAAGACTGTTTTGAATATTTGTATCATTTTGCAGTTTTGAAATTTTGTATCATTTGCTTATGATACAAAACTGAGAGGTTTGGCTGATACAGCTGAAGACTGTGGGGCCATTCAGTGTGATTTGGACAGACTGGACAGCTGGGCAAAGAGGAACCTAATGAGGCTCAACAAGAGTAAGTGCAGATTCCTGCACCTGGGAAGGAGTAATAAAATGCACCTGTACAGATTGGGAGGCAATCTGTCAGAGGGAAGCTCCATGGAGAAGGACCTTGGAGTCTTGGTGGACAACAAGTTACCCCATGGGACAGCAGTGTCCCCTTGTGGCCAAGAGAGCCAATGGTATCCTGGGGTGCATGAAGAAGAGTGTGTCCAGAAGATCAAGGGAGGTCTTCCCCCTCTACTCTGCCCTAGTGAGACCTCACCTGGAGTACTGCATCCAGTTCTGGGCTCCCCAGTTCAAGAGGGAC
>JAVSBS010023574.1:101195-140831 GCA_033124195.1 Coracias cyanogaster | reverse complement strand
CCACCAATATAGGTAGGTGAAAAAAAAAAAAAAAGAAAAAAGTGTAGCAGTACCATGTGTGCTCCTACCACATTTAATACTGATAACTGAGAATCATGGCTTGCATTGCTCTTGACATAGACTTATATATCAGCTGAGTCTTGGGGTTTTTCTTGCAGTGAATCTGCATGGGATTTTTCATGCAGTAACAAAAATCAAATTATAGCTTTTTATAAAATAGATTAAATTATAATGTATTTGGTTCCTTACTCATGTTAGCTTTAGTCTCTGTAGAAGCAAAAGAAATTCTTGACTTTGAAAGATGAGCTCCAAAAAAGAATTAATTCTGTCCTTATATCGTTCATTTTGACCTTCTAGCTCGGATTGCTGGCAGTAAAGAATGTGTAATATAAACACAGCAGAAGCTTTCCCAGCCAAAAAAGAAATAACATGTGACTAATTAAGAAACACTAAAGATGATGTTAGTAACACTTCAAAACTCTGTTCCATTAATTTCACTTATACAGTAGAACTACATAGTTCTACATTAATAATGAATGAAATCCTCATAATTAACATTATTTTAGTGCAGGAGAACTTATAATCATGCGTGATATACTGTATGTCTGATTAGTTCTGTGTGACATTAACAGTCCAGTGGGTAATTTATGATTTTCCCTATCAAAAGCAAAACCAAGGTGGTATATGCCATGAATTGTTGAAAGTAAACTCACGATCTGAATTTGAAACAATCTAAATTATTTATTGGGAATAATGAAAGCAGGAATGAAGGTGTTGACTGTTTCTGTACTAGCTGTTGAGTTTCCTTTAGTTTGTCTCCATGTTCTTAAGATAAAGCTGGCTGAATCTCTCTCTGGACCTGACTTATTACTCCCAAGTTCCTCCACTTCCACACCTGCTTATTTTAATGCAGGAGAACAGCAAATCCTTTCTCTTATTTTTTTAAACACTGTTTCTGTACTACTGTCATCCACAATATATCCAAGTTCGTCAGTAGTCCTGAGATGCTTCTCCACTATGAGGGTGGTGAGACACTGGCCCAGGTTGCCCAGAGCAGTTCTGGATGCTCCACCACTGGAGGTGTTCAAGATCAGGCTGAAGGGAGCCTTGCACAACCTGGTGTAGTGGGAGCTGTCCCTGCCCATGGCAGGTGGGTTGGAACTAGATGCTCTTTAAGGTCTCTTCCAACCCAAACCATTCGATGATTCTATGTTCAAATAAAATGTTAAGAAGTGCTTCACCCAGGTGAGACAACTGCTGTCCTTCTCACCTCTGCGACAGCCTCAGCTCTCTGCTCTGACCCATTTTGTGTTGCGGACAGTCTCTCTGAGTTGCTAGTACTAGGTTCATTTCTCTTTTATGTTCATCTCCATTAAAATGAGGGAAAAAAAAAACCAAAACAAACAACAGGTCAAAATATCATCTCCACTTTAGATGTGGGCTTTAGCCTTGCAGCTCTCTTTGGAGTTAATAGGATTTTAGCCTCAGTGTACTGGTCAAACAGCAGCATTACCCGGGCATTTAACCACATTAATTAACAGAGAGAAAGTTCTTTCTTTTGGAAAGGTAAAACTAAAGCTTTTCTGTTACGATTGCCAAATCTCAATATCCACAAGAATCCCACAATGGTGTAGAGGGAAGGTGTCAGGAAGAGAGTTAAGGATAAATTGGGTTGTCCTGTGGACCCACATCATTTTCTCTCCTAAAATAGGCAACCTACATCTGTACTTTTTAAAAGGTAACATGAGTATTTGTCTTGAGTTTAAAGCACTGCATGAGTTCCTCTTGCATTTGTATTTTCTAACGAGAAATGGGACCCAAGGGATGACATTGATTTCATTGAGGAGAAAATAAAGTGTTTTAGTAACACTTTACTGTTTGGTAAACATCATATTCTGCTGTTTTGTTTCTTGCTGCCATGCAACTCATCAGCCAGACCACCAAAAAGGACAAAGACGATACTTCCACATAATGTTTGTCCAAAAGAGTGGACTATTATTGTTTGATGATAACTGGCCAAAGAGAAAGCAAATTTTGTGTTTAAAATACCACATACCAGTCCTCTGCTCACAAGAGACTTCAGTAAAGTAACCGGTGCTAGGTCTTTAAGACCCAAAGGACGGAGATTTATCTTTTGTGACTTGCCAGTTGGTGCTAAAGTGATTTTACAGGGGAGAATCATCATGGTGGGTGACTGAAAGACAAAGGCAGCAGCAGATTTTGCTCTCAGTTCTTTCATTTCAGGCTTCCTAGATCCTGGTGTAACCTTCTTGACAGCTACACAAGTTAGTATCAAATCTCAGAAAGGTCAAGGACACATATCCCTGGTGACTTTAATGTTATCCAACGTTATGATCACTTTAAAAAAAAATAGTGCTGCAGTGCTTCCCATGTCATCTAATGGCAGAGCTACTGGCTACCCAGTTCATGCTTTGCAATGGCAAAATTGGATTTGGGGCAAAGTGCTTACTAAGGCAGGATTAGTCATGAATCTCTTCAGTTACACAGCTTCTGCATCTTTAGTCATTATGGAGTAACAGTAAAAAAAAAAAATTAAAAAAAAATATATATATGTAAAGGCTAAACCAAAACATGAACATATTGAATGAATTACCAGAGTTGTATTTTCAGTGCACTGCCTAAGCCAGAAGAAAATATGACTTTTCTGAGACAGAGAGAGTTTTCTACCACTGGGAACAGGAGGAGAACATTGCTGCTCTGCCATGTGTTCCAGTGGAAGAATGCTGCAGAGGCACTTGGACCGTGGTGAAATTTAAAGCAGCTCAAGCTAGTGGTGTTACTGCGAGAGGCACCACCTGCCCTATTTCCAGACACTGATTCCTTCTCTCAGATCCCCCCTTCTTCCACTGTGAATCCCATAGTTCACTATCTCAGGGAACAGACCTAAGTTCAAGTTTAATTGGAAGTATTTATTTCTGATTTAATTAAAGTCCCTATCAGCTTTGTGGAACTCTGTAGTCATTGATGCAGCTCTAGAAACTGAAGTTATGGGTTAGATGTGGGCTACAGAGTTAAATACATACTGTCTGGGCATAGTTAAGGTCCTAAAGTGGATTATTAGAGCCAGGACATTGCATACTGTAATACTTAAGCCAGCTCTTATCAAATTCCCAAAGGAGGGAGAAATACCTTTGGCTACTGAAATCTGTCGAACACTTTGGCATGAACCCTTGCCACAGCTTAAGCATTTGTTACATCTCTAGCAGCCCATAAGCAACAAAATACTGAGTCAGGAGCTCCTTCAGATCCCTCCTACATCCCAAAAGGAGACCTAACAGTAAAATTGGTTAAAAGCCAGAACAAAAAGGAGACCACATCTTGTAAGTCTCAGAATAAAAAGCTGTAACCTAGTGAAAGAGCTGGAGCCTGCTCATGAGTACCGAGAGAGACACCATATAGGCATGGAACAAAAAAATGGTCCCAGATCGGATCCCCAGAGCTTTCCCTCTAAGCATAGAAACAGCTGCTGACCAGCACATTCTTCTCTGACTTCTCCATCAGGAATGATGGAAGGAGGATCCATTTTTTCTCCCTTTCAAGGAACAAAATGAATATGACTGGGGTGCTCTTTCTTCCTTCCCTACAGGTACAGCATTTCTACTCAGATTCTACTCTGCTCCCATGAAGCTGCAGAGCAAACTCCAACCAGACTATCCAGTGAATATTAAATGTGCTCATTCATCTTTACAGCTTATGTCTAATTCGACCACTGCATCCTCAGAGAACATCCACATCGTGTTCTACACGACCTACAGAACTCCAAAGCTTTATTCAGACACTATAAAAGCTGTATGGAGAAACAATGCACTTTGTATTTTTGTTCATTGTTGTCCTTAAGGTCACTCCTTAAGAAGAAATTGTATCAGGAGCTGTTTTTAAGGATATCCTGAAATATCCATAAGACGACGTATTGGGAGCGTGGCAAATATGAAATACAGTAACACTTAAAAAAAAAAAAAATCAGCAAAGAGTCTGTGCTTCAAGTAACATTCCAGTAATAATAATTACATAATAGTTCTACCAGACCAGCAAAGCATCTACAAGGTTTGAAACTGCAAACTCATGAGAAAAAGATTTTAACCTAAAAGTGTACACATTTCTTCATTTTCAAGTCAGCAGGAAGAACAAGAACTAATTTATGTTTACAATCACTCAGTTTGATTAAAAAGTCATACTTCAATAACTCTAGAGATGCATTTTCTGAACATCCTCCTTTCCATTCAATTAATTCTAAATGATATTTGCCCAGAAAATGTAGAGCGTGTTTAACGGCAATGGAGATAATGCTAAAGCAAGCAATCCCTGGTTAAAACTTGGACTTACTTCTGTCAGCATTCTTGCAAGAACATTGCACCTTGGTTTCCTCATTAATATTGTTCTACATTAGCCTAATGTAAAAACTAATGTGTCAGGCAGCAGAAATGAGCGTGCAAACATAAAGCATTTTACATATGGCAGATTTCAAACGACCTTCTCCATTTTACTCACCATAAAAATCAGTGATTTTCAAGGGCTGCAACTGAGACTTCGCTACGTTTTCAAACGGTGAGCATCATTTGGGGAAAATGCATCTTACTAGAGACTGAATACACCAAGGATAGGGACCGGAGCTGGGATTTAAGACACTGGTTCTATTTTCAGTTGCGCCAGTGACTTATTTCATGGGTAAATTGCATCAAATTGGACATGAGTGACATAATAAAAGATGTTGCAGCTCATGCTAACAGACCAGGTATGGATCTCGTTTCTTGTATTAGTTTCCCAGGCTTGCCAAAGTAGAGTAAATTACACTTACACATTTATTAGCTTTAAAAATAAAGAGGCAAAAAATTAGTTAGGTTCTGTATGAACTTCCTGAGGCTTGGGCATATGCAGCAAATACAAGAGTCAGCATTTGACTCTGTCTGATTACCTTCACACTAAAAAGGGGTCTTCTAGGCATGTGTCTCTCTGACACAGGGTCAGAGATGAATAAGACTGGAAGGGACCTCCAGGGGTGATTTTGACCCAGTTTTCCATGTTTTCCCCAGGATATTCTGTTGGTCATAAGACAATCCTAGCACTATACTCATGTCTTGAGAACTGCTAGCACAGAGGTACTTAGATCTAAGGAGCATCTTCCATGAGGGCTTCCCAGGTCGGCATTCATTGCTGGGGAGCTCTCAGGGCAAGGATAGCTCCCTTGATGAGGGAGAAGCTGTGAAAGCACTTCATAAGGAAAACACAGAGAGGAAAAGGGTCTCTGAAGCTGCTGAGAGCAGTTCTACCACCACTCAAGGCAGGAGACAAACAGGTGGCTTAGGCTATGTAGTGGCTCTTAACATCTATTAATTCCAGTGCTTCACCACTCTTCCATTTAGAAAGGATTTTGTGACATCCTGCAGAGTATTGATTGACTTTCCAGTACTTCCAGAGTTCAGCTAAAAATAGAGCATGATAAAGAATACCCATGATTTTCATTTAAAATGTTTGCACCTTGGGGTCTTTTTTCCTGGGCAGGGCTTTTACTGCCCACATGTGCAGTCTCCAAAGCTCCTACAAGGGTGCTAAAAAAATCACACGAATAATTAGCTGGTGCAATTGAGCATTTAACACCACACCTGCAAAGTTTGTAAGCCATGAAAATTTATGGTTTAATAATGTAATATGGGTTCTGTTTAATGTGTAAAATACAGCACTGCAATGGAAACAACTGTAAATTTTCATGGCTAACAAACTTTGCAGGTGTGGTGTTTCACGCTTGGTCACCCCATTTAATTATTTCTGTTTGTTGAGATCCCAATAGAAGATCATGAAACAGTCTTGGAAGATGAAATCATTTTATTTAAAATTATGAGTATGTAATCTAAAATTGTCCTGCTACAGCTAGAACTGTATTTTAGGCGCATTACAGAGAAGTCCAAGTAGAATCAAAATTAATTTCAGATTTTGGCATGAGCAGAAACAATGAATTCATGTTCAGGAGGAAGGTTGAAAAAGAAGATAAAAGAATACTTAAATCTGATGTTCAGCCCAATTTATACAATTCTAGATTATACATCACTGTGTGTACCTGCTTCATCTTATTAAGTCTTGTTTCCCTCTAAGGTTAGTGAAATCTCTCATTTTGATGTAGCCTGGCTAGGGCTTTTAGCTTGAGTCTATCCTCTCATAAACCACAAACACACCCAGTATGTCATAAAACGGGATATATGTGAAAAAAGAATGATTGATTCAAAGGCCATGGAAATCAATAGAAGTCTTTCCATTGGTTTGAATCATTTCAGGACCAAGCCTTACTATTTTCAGGAGCAGAAGCTTGTTTCTTCCATGCTGAAAACATTTATCAGTGAGCAATTTTTCATCTCTGTGTTCAAGTGGTGACTAGTCTGGAGCCTGAACTTTGCTACCTGCTCCGACAGCAGAGCAAGCTGTGCCAACACTTTCGGTTTACAAATCACTGTCAAGCTGTCAAACCAATCAGGAATTCAAAGCACCTAAGACCTTTAAAATGCTGCCAGTATTCTGTCATGAAATATATTTAAATATTATGAAGCTTTCAGATTCAATGTCGTTTCTTATAGTGAAGCGTTACAAGGAATTTCTAATTAGTGTAGTCTGTTATTTTCCATTTACTGAAACCGCAAAAACTACCAACTTTTAAATCAAATTTTGTATTATTCAAATTCAAGTTTGACAAGAAACACTTTTACCACGGTGAGCATGACAGTTTGCAGACCTTTAGATAACACCTGATAGGAGGCTGTCCCCCGTAGGCTGAAAGGCTAACTAGAATTCTCAAGTTGGTCTTTAAATTAGAGAAGAGAGTATTAATATGTTACAAAAACTTTATCTGATGGTTTAGCTAAGGATAAATACAGTTGAGAGGAAATTCGTACAGCTCAGGATCAAGGACCCTGGTAAATTGACTTTTTAACTGATCCAACCAGAGACTTCATAGAGCTGCTGTACCCCCGCACTGCCTAAAGCTCTCTGAAGGATTCAGAAACTGAAAACGATTATCAAAACCACCTAATGAGCCAACATCCTCATCCTCCTTTGTTCCTGTACATTCCCTCTTCCAGTGCCAGAAGAGCACTGGCTGCCACAGGAGTTGCTCTACCTCAACCCTCCACCACCAAAGCACCTTCTTATGTAGCAGGAACCTCTCAGAAGCCCCTCCAACCCACCCAGCTTGTCTCATGGCAGCAAGACACAGCTCTCGAGCAAATTTCCCATGCTTGCTTGAGTGACAGCTTCAGAACAGACACTGAAGGCTTCACATGTTCCTCAAAGCACGTACAGAAACAAAAACACTAGGAAGAGTTTGCTAACAAAGGTTTCTATGCCCTGAAAAATGTTGATTATCGAACGTTCGCACAGCAGCTGGAGGAGGAATCTACATTGAGGAGGAATCAGTGTCGTGCTCTCCAAACGCAAGGACACGTGCTGAAGGTGGAATGGTGAGATGCTGCGAGGGCACTCACGTATGCATAAGAGAGAAATATAGGAAAAGGGTGGCTAGATGATGCAATAGCAGTGACATTGAAATATTCCTTAGATTTAGTAAAGTGTCAGCAAAACATCAGCCTGCAAAGGAATCATGTGGAGCGACATGTCTGTTAAATTTTATGTAAAATTTACCATTTCCAGCACACTACTTTGTATAAAAATAGAATTAATGTTACAAGGAGATATGGTCAGCTACTAGAACATATTGTTGCATATGGGCAACGAGCACTTGGGTCATCTACGCAAATCTTATTTTAATACAAACATCTTGCGGACAAAACTGAAGCCCTGACTTGAATTTTACTTTTAGCTAGTCTGCTCCCATCAGCTGCAGCATCGGAAGGGATATTTGTCTGGGTAGCAACTAAGGTAAAGCCAGCAGGGACTAAAGAAATAGAAAATCAAACAAATTGCTACAGTAGAGCCAAGGTGAACGTCTCCCCCTTCTAGCTGTCCACTGCAGACTCCACAGCTAAAATACTGCATAGCAGTAGCCGTTATATTTGCTGCCACATTCGGCTCCAATGGTAATTGCATTTTTGGGTTTTGGTGATATAGTGCGATCTCACAATGTACAGGATTATAAATGTAGCAAAGCACTTCGGAAGTGCTGAAATTTTAAAGGCAGAAGTGGTTCCACTGGGATGTCGGGCTGGAGTTTGCAGTTGTATATAACACTTGGGCATGCGATTGGATATAGCTTCTTGGAAGGCCTGCAAAACCCTAGAGATAAATAGCAACTCTAATACTTCAGGGATGAAATATTAGCCACCACTGAAGTCACTAGGAATCTTGCAATTGGTTATACTTGGACCAAGATCCCCCCCTAACCATTCTGCAGCTTTTGAAGTTACCATAAACACGGGCATTCTCTGGTATTAGGAAAAGAGATTACAAGAGTCACAAAATAACCACCCATGTCGACAAAATCTTTTCCCCTGCAAATTTCTGCACCAATCCTGCAACAATAAATCTTGTGTACGTAGGAGAAGTGGCACCTTCTCCAGCAGAACTGTTCCAAAGTGTCATTGCAAGCTCAAAGAACAAAGGACATGGAAAATATTTGCTCGGTGATCCAAGCTGATGTCATTTTTCTAGGTTATGTCAGAGGTCAGCATTTCACAGGCTCAGTTACATTCACCAAAGACATTTCTGAGGATTTTTTTTTTTTTTTTTTTTTTAAGAAAATAGAAAAAGCTATTTCTCAGTTTTTCTCCTTCCTTCTTGTCAATCTGAACTTTTGAAGTGCTGGAAAAGATAAATTTTGTGTAATTAAGCCAATGTGTTGATTTCCAAAAAGTTACAAGATTGCAGAGAAATCTTTGCTTTCTCTGGTTTGTTCAAGACTTCTTTTGCTACCCTGAAGAGCATTTCCAAGCAGCCATTCTAGAGTAAGGGAATTACTCTGTTCACTCTCATTCAGGTATTACAATAAGGATAAATTATTTTAAAAAAAAAACAACTATCAAAACATTCAGTTCTCCAAAACTGCATGAGATAAAAATAAGTCATCTTATTCATTTTTATTTTTGACTCACAGGCTGGAAGCTTTCTTTCAGTTAAAGTTTCCATTCTATTCTCCTGGCTGGACCTCCTGCTGTCTGTGTTGCTTCATTCTTACTAGGGATTTTCTCCAGAATTCAAATAATGGCATTATGTACAAAAATGCAACCTTTTTTGGAAAATGCAATATTTTTAAAGCAGATTTTGCCTCTACCACCAGAGTAGCAGCAGAAAGAGCACACTGAGCTAGTCATAATAATACTTGCTACTTGACAGAGGCATTGTTTGAAAACATTAGTTTTCAAAGTCCCACATTAGTGGGAGCAGTTTTGGTAAAACAAAACACACACACACAAAAACATCACTAAGGATCAGTGACTGTGGAATTCTTTTTCTTTCCAAGTTTGCACTTCTCAGCTGTATTGCAAGGAAACAATTTGACATGACAATGTGAGGTGAGAAGCAAGAATGTTAAGCACTGGATGCAGTGATTAGAGAAGATTTTTGCATTAGGTTATTTCATTGTCTCTGTTCCTCAACTTTCTCTAATCCCTTAAGGCAGACACAAGCTGCATATTAGACAGACTTTCCAAAATGCCAACCTGCTCCATTTTAATAAATAAAGCAGCCCTTCAGAGCTTTTCCAGTATCTTAGGATATATGGCAAAGAAAGGTGAGAGACCTACTTGCCCACGACTGCCAAGTTCTAAACTGGATGTTGCAATTCTCGGATTACTCACTTAGCTCCAGAAAAGATGTATTTCTGAACACCATTTCAGGATCCAAAAAATGCATCTGAAGAAAAGCTCTTGCTACTGCACTGTAAGGGCTTTTTTTTCTCCTTTAATAAATTACTATTTTCCATCAAAAATATCAAAATAAAACATGCTTCAGCAAAAAAAGCCAGTGATTTATTTTACCAGCTGTGCCTAAAGCAGTGAACCGCGCTCAGCGATTCTATTAGTGGGGATACTGGGGAATCATTTTTTATATGACGCAATCATGTCCACAGCCTTCCTGCGTTATTTTAATATCAAATGCGCTCCGAGAAACAAGGCCCTGGAGAATCTAATTATAAATGAGTCCCGTTTCCACCAAAGACCCTGTAGAGATAAAGAGGGAGCTGTCTTTCTGCAGTAGCAGGGTTCACAACCTGGGGATGACACTTTCTGCTAATGAAAGTGGATATGCTGGCTCCGAGCCTTCCTCCCGCTACGCCAACAAAGGCATAACAAGGCACAAGGAAAACCTGCGCTCATTTGCAATATGCCACCAGCATCTCTAGCTCGGCTGAGGAGCGTATGGGAAATAAAAATGCCCAGTGAGTTCCAGTTTGGTGTGGACAGGGGTAGGTGTGTGTACCCTTCATGCCTCCTCTTCTCACCAGCTCAGCTGAGGCTACTGGAGAGCTGACCTTCATTTGGCTACAGATTAAAAGGTTAATTTTTACTCCCCTTCTCATATTTGTAACTGTATTCCATAGCAGCTGACTTCGAAAAAAAAAAAAATGAAAGCGCAAGGTGATTTTAATTATTTCTGGTAATTATGAAGAAAGGGCACCAATCGAACTACAAAACATCCCTTATTCGATGTCTTTGAGGACAACGATTGTACTTTTGGTTTCTTTCTAGTACTGCAGCATCTGTGCTTCAGTCAAGAAACCCTTAAAATAGCATATCATCTGATGCCTTTTTTTTTTTTAATTTGGAGTGATGAAAGCCAGGATTTTTTTCTGTGTGCTTGCAGCACAACTATGCATTTCAAATAAACATCCCGTTCTTTCTTAACTTGCACACATCCCTCTGCAACCAACAGCACTGGCTTGTGGTGAGTGGAGGGGACTCCCCTGGGGCTCAGCTTTAGCCAGCTCATCTGGCACAGGTCTTTTGAAACTAGTTTTTCCTTGGTTACCTTCATAAATAAGGAGATTAAAGTCTGATTAAAATACTGCAACTTTCTCTCACATTACGAGCGACTGAGACAGATGTCTGTACTTCTAGGTATATGAAAACCTATATCACCTCAATTCATGCCACTCCAAGCACTTACATTGCAAACACAAAAGCTGCAAGTTAAAAATGGCTGTGAAGGATTGTCCCAAAACTTTCCATTTCTCACTCAGTTTTGGCAAAAACACCTTGGGTTTAGAATTACCGCAATGACTTCAGAGCTAGGAAGAAGGTGCAGATTTCCTTTTACCTAGATTAAAAAGGGGAAGTTATTTACTTTTGATTAATAGCGTGAGTCATTGTCCTTCTTATCTGTTCCAGGGTTGACTCACCATGCAGAGTGAAGGTCACCTGAGGTGGCCCGGGGAGCAGCCAACAAACCTTCCCAGCTCCCTCTGCTTATGTAATAATTAATCTAAAAAGTGACAAAGCAGGATAACAGGCTTACAGAATGATGATGTTTTAATTTGCTAAAATATTTTTAAGCAGGATTTATTCACCAAGCACCTAAAGATACAGCTAAAAATAAATCGAGTGAGCGCTCCTAGCAGCTGTAGGGTTTTGCACAGCCCCATATTTGGCAAGTTTGTGGACATGGGCCATCAAAGGAGCCACACAGCAGGTTTTTGGCGTTCAGGAAAGCTCTGCCCTTCTCCTTACAGCACAGGTCTTCTGCGCAACATGCAAGAAACCTACCACAGCTGACCCTTGCAAAGCCGTTCACCCTGAACCCTAATGATAACCACTGAGATATGACATCGCCTTAATTCTTTCCTAGCTGATGCATTAAAGAGAACTTCATTTGTTGTCTCAGCCAGTAATTGGCATGTGCTGAAGGCAGGATGGTACTTGGGGACGAGCAGCAGTTGCTTACATAAGGATGATTGATAGGAAAAAGAAAGGCAAACTTGTCCTTGGTTCAGCATCTTTCCAGCAGAGCTATTAGTACTAACACCAACGATTTTTCTCGACTGAAAACTTTTAAAGCATCTCTCCGCAAAGAAGCTCCGTGCCCAACACATACCAGGCAAATCATCAACGTTGCAAAACTGAACAAATCCAAAGAATACGTTCTAAGTAATGAAAAAAAAAATCTAGAAAGACACATAAGACACTATTCTCTTCTTTTCCAATTAAACACCTTAATCGCCATAACTATTGACCTTGGCTCTGCAGAATGCACTTGGTAAGATCCAGATGTACGATGCCTCTCACCCCACATTTGACTTGGCTGTAAGGCAGGGTGGATGGAGGCGGCTCTGCCTGGGAAGCACCTTCCAGCCTAGAAGACTCCCACTTCATCAGCTACTTAAACATCACCGTGTCCCAGATTAAATGAAGCCTGTGCTCAACAAGCATAAAGCAGCACAACTATTTGCAGCCCAGCTCTCCGACGGATTTCTACATAAATAAAATAAAGAGGATCTGCAGGAGTGTAACCCGAGCTTCTCAAGATGATTTGGAACCCTCATGGTGTCCTTAAGTACATTTTAAGACAAATATTTTTGTGAAACAAAAGACAGATTGCTTTTAACCTCTGTGTAGGAGATGGAGGGCAGGTGCATTATTGATTTCATCACACAAAAGTCGCGCATATCTCACTCCATTAGGATTTTCCATTGCAATAGTTATTTCGAGGTAGCCAGCTCGGTATTTAAAAAAAAAAAAAAAACCAACAACGAAAACAAAACACAAAAACCAACACCCCTACCACCACCACCACCACATTCTGCCCAGTCTTCAGCCAAATAAAGCTCGTATCCATTGAGCCTGACAAAGAAATTATTGCCTTCAAAATAGCAAACCTTCCTTGGAGATGTTTCACCTCAGATAAAACTCCAGCCCAGATGGCTGAGGGATTCCAGGCAGCAGAGGAGTGGGGATACCTAGTGGGGACAACCCTGGTCCCAGGGGAGGGCCAGGACAGCGAGGCAGCAGCCACCTGAAACCTTTCCCTTCGGTGAGAAATCTAGACCTCCAAGGAATCAGACGCATTTTTTATCCCTGGGTTACCTTTTTTTTTTTTCCAAGCCCGATTGCTGCTAAACTCCCACAATGCTCCTTCTTGTGTAGTTTTCTCCAGCATCCTTCGCCTGACTCCAGCACTGCGACTTTTGCAAGGAGGGAGGAAAAAACAAACCTGGATCATGGAAACAAAGAAATGACCCAAGAGCAGAAGGAACTACCCCAGCTCCCCCCTGACCCAGCATCCCTTGGGGGTGGGAGGAGGGGGGAAAGGGGATGGGGGAGAGTAAAAAAAAAGCACCATCTCTTCAAATGCTCTGGCTCCAACTGGGTGATTTCCTCACAAGATGCTGTTGGCATGCGGCTGGTGCTGCATATCTACACACACATATATTTTATTTGAATACATGAATTACATACTAAGGTGCATTCTATATTATAATCCATATTTAAAAAAAAAAAGAAGAAGAAGAAGAAGAAAGTGCAAGAAAAGGTGCTGGGGGATGGAAGCAGCTCTGGGCCAGCTGTCCCAATTAGTTGTGGGAGTATCACACTATTTACTACCCTGAATGGTGTTAATTAATGTTTGCAGCGGGTTTTAATCAATATCTGAGAGAAAAGCGATAATGAAGGCAAAAGTTTTATTTCGCAGGATTTTATTATTACCGTACCTTAAGGATGAGGTTGGATTAGAGAATGAAATGGTTGTTAGCAGTTGATAGGGTCTGCATTAGCGCTCCTATAACCGAGCCTTGAAGTGGTAACATTTCCCACCACCCCCCCATCGGGATGTGAGCATTTAAACGGAAGAATTAGAGCTCTTTTTGTGATTGCCCACAAAACTACCTTCAAACTGCTGGAATTCAGTCTCCTGGGAGGACCGGGCAGGCAGGAGCCACCTCCACCTCTCCCCACCCAGAATGAAGAAGCTGCAAAGTGGATGGTTGATTGCTCATCAGCCTTGTTAAGGACCGTTTACTGTTTATTAAATAAGCACCTCGGAAGAGCCTGACCTTGCAGCGAGCTATCTGCAAGCATCAGGTACCATCCAGCTGAGGCTCTAATCCCTGCAAGAGCTGTGGTCGGGTTTGTGATATAAAGAGAATCCTCAGGAGCTTGTAGCAGAGCATAGGTTTATTCATAGCCTCTGCACAACCTGTAGCCCATAGTAAAACACTGGTTTGTATCATGTAGTTACGGGTATTTGCTTTGAAAAGCTGAGAAAAACACACATTTCCAGTTGTTAATACTGCTGCATCCCACAGAAAACGTCCGGTCAGGGAGTTTCAGTCAAGCCCTTCCCAAAAGTCACACTTTCTTTTCTTATTTACCTTTTTTAAAACTTTATTCACTATTCTTATTCTGCAAGTATTTGTTATTTAACATATAACATATTATCAGGGGTTTTTTTTATTTATTTAGTAATGATAGAGGGTACAAAGCTACAATGCCCACGCTGTTCCTACCTTTCAGCCTTTGCTACACGACACAAACCCCTCCTTAGAGCCTGTGGCAATAACCTGCTGGAGAGACCACGCTGGTCATACTGATGGACACAACTGTTGTAATGAAGAAAAAAAAAAACCCTCCACCTATTTCCTTTGTCAAGTACGGCCAAGCGAGGCAGCGGCTTCCAGCGCGGGCTGTGTGACCCAGGTGATGGGTGCTTGTGCAGAGTCCCCAGCTCCTGACCAACAGAAGTCAGGGTGTCCTTCCACCTGCAAAGAGAGCCTGGAAAGAGGTGGTGAAAGACAACACAAAACTTTGGCTGTTTATCCCCACCTGAGTCTCCAGGGGTCAGATAGGCATCTAGTAAATCCACGTGGTTCTAGGGATGCTGGCTTTACCTCTTCATGGCCAGGAAGCCCTGGAGGAACAGGGCTCACCTGGAGGGTACAAATCCTGCCCGAGGGTGGCTTTTATCTCTCTAAAGCAGGTGCTTCTCTTTATCTCTGTTTGTGCAGCATTCAGTACAACAGGGACCCATTCCTGGTCAGGCCCTTGAAATGCAACAGCAAGACTCCAGGTATGGGACAGGCAAGAAGAAGAATATACACAAGCAATAGTGACTTCTGGGTCTTAAGCCAAAGAGAATATTTATTGTCAAGGGAAAGGGTAACTGTGGGGCATAGAAACCCTTTATATAAATAAAAATCACATATTTTAATAGCAACAAAAAAGAGAGATGAAAAGGCCTTCCTTTGTGGTAGCACCAAAGACACCAGGACTCATTCCCACCAATTCTGTTTTACACAAAGTTTAGTGATGCATCGTCTCCCCGGCAGCCAGCAAACTGCTAAATAACAGTGACCCTGCTGCCACCAATGCCTGCACAAGCCTTTGAAGAGTCCAGATTTCCCTTTCAGGAGATTGCTACTCTTTAAATGGCTGCTACATTATGTGATTAGGTTCAGACAATATCCTAAAGCGCTTAATTTAGCAGTCATCTCGTGGCATATTAATTAAGGCTTTGGGTCAGTTTTTTTCTCCATTCTGCCTGAGTCGTAAGGCAGGTACATTAAATCCCTCGTGAAACTCAGATTTCCCTGACCTTTTCTTTCTCTCCTCCCAGCCAATCGTGCTCCTAATGCCCCACCAGGTCCTCAGTGACAGCAAACACCCAGCAACAGCTCCTGACCCTCTCAATTGACCAAGCAAAATCTTAGTGTGGCCAAAATCGACATTACAAATGTCGGAGTGCTGAGACTTTTTAAGAGCAGTTCCGAGGCTGGTGAGAATGACAGCTTCTAGTTGCTGTCTGATGGGACTGGGCAGGTCTGGGCAGCCCACTGCCCATCACGGGAGCAGGGTAATTGTGTCCTTGGCCAGACTGCTTGATCCCATAGCCAGAAATTCAGATTTTCTAGAATGCTGGTAGAATGCAGGGAAGACTTACAGATCCCCATGATCGAAATGTGATTTTTCCTTCTGCTCAAGACAAAAAAGGATTTTTTTTTTTTCATGCAAAATAGACCATGTAGAAACACCTACACACTTACAGTATTTCCAGTGGGCATCTTTTTTCCCCTTGGAGCTGCTGTGGTCTCCTAGTGGGGCTGGAAGAGGCTGGTGGCCCCATAGATGAGAGGTGCACACCAGCCCTGACAGCACCAGGCTGCCTGTGCAAGAGGTTACAGAGGGTGACAGTATCTAGTGCTTAGAGCTATTAAAATAGTTGTCATGACTTCTTCCCTCCTTTCCCTCTTGTTAAAAATTTACAGTAATATTTTTAGCAGGATCTCCTTGGCTCCCAGGTGTGCCCAGGGCTTGTGACTGCTCCATTTACAGTCCCACAAGGAGGTGGGCGAATAAGGTCTGTTAATTGCTGCTGTTTATACCTTTCAGCGTGCAGCCCCGTGGCTGCAATTGCTGGGCAGCGTCTGTGGTCTCGGGCTGAAGGCACAGAGTTGAAGGGAACTGAGGTTAACACACCCAGACTGGAGCTGAGATGTTCCCCACCTGCCTGGCAGCATGTTGCTGTTGTCTCTGCTTGGGAGCATGACACACCCAGAGCCTTTTGCTAGATTTCACGTTCGCTTTTGCACGTAACTTCTATTTCTAGCTCAGCATTGACACTCTGCCTCAATGGTCTTTGTGCTTTCCGAAAGTTTATGAGAGGTGGCTGCTACTGGAGGTATAGAAATTTATATTTACTCTGTGGGGTGTGACACTTTCTCTCTTACAGATCGTATCAACAGCATGTTTTTCTGCATCTCATCTCTTGCACAAAACAAACAGAGTCTTTCAGAATGTTTCGAGCTCTGATTGAATTTTTCAGTTTATCTGCTACTGGAGTGGCGGGTGGGTAAGAGAAGAGGAGCAGCTCATCCACATTCACGGGCTTGGCTGTGGCTGCAACTGCTTCTCCATAACAGGACGCACAGAGTAGGGAGCCCTCGTTCACAATCAGAGGCTGCCTGGATAGATCAGAAGTTGAAAATGTTATGAACTGAGAATTTGGAATGGGAATTCTGCATTCTGTAGCTTAATTTTGATAGCTTTGTGCATATATTGCCCAGGGTTGTGGAGGCTCCATTCCTAGAAGTGTTCAAGACCAGGTTGGATGGAGCCTTGAGCAACCTCGTCTAGTGGGAGGTGTCCCTGCCATGGCAGGGGGGTTGGAATGAGATGATCTTTGAGGTCCCTTCCAACCCAAATCATTCTGGGATTCTGTGATTCTATGGTACGGATCTGTGATTTCTGTGATAAGAAATCTTCCTGCGATTTTTCCGAGGTAGCAGCTTATCCCCAACTCATTGTGCTTCTGCTTGGAAATATCCTGCTCATTCTAACAGGATTGCTGGGTCTCCATCAAAGCTGATTAATTACTCCACACTGGGGAGAGGGCAGTGATAAACTTTGTTGAAGATGACAGTTAATATATTTTATTGGTTTCAACCACTCTTCTCCAGCCAGGGATACCCAAATTAATCGTGACTAAACATTTACTCTTATGATCACAATTCCATCGTCCATGTGAAGAAATAGAACCCTAATAACAAAGCAGTTAATCCTACAGTCTTTTACCTCCTGAGGCCTCTCCCAGACAATTCCAGCAGTATCCTTATTAGTGTTATATTCGTCTGCCGGGAGATGTCTTAATTTACATATCTGCGTTGGCATACAGAGTGACAGAACAACGAGGTTTCTCTCCCTCACCAGGAAGTTCCTCTATGGGGGGAGGCTATAAATAATAGTGCATTAAAGAATTCTCTTCTCTTGTTTTTTAGCTTGTCCACTTTATGGCCTTAACAAGAATAGCTGCCTGTTATGTGGAAAAAGGAAATATTTTATTTTAAAAGTCAGAATCTTCACTTTATGTCATTGCAGTCATTCTTTGGGATAAGTACTTGGAAAAACTAGGGTTTGAGCCTAGAGTGATAGCATGAGCATCTTTCTGCGGTAGACTTTGTGCAAGATGCTGTATAATAAATATCAGGTAAAATGAGATCATGGGGTATGAGTACAACTACATTTTTGCCTCTAGAGTTGCACATTTAAAATATTTCCATTTTGAAATGGTGCTGTGTGGGAACTGGCATTGTCAAAGCTGGTTGTACTATTTCTTAAGGGAACGGAAAGATTTCAGCTTGGAAGATTGCTGTTACCTAATAAATGACTGAGTCTTCTGCCATTTTATAAAAGTGGGAGGGAAAAGGGTGTAAAAGAGTCCAAGATGGAGTAGGTTATCCCTTCTACTAACAGAGCCTTCTGCCCGAGTTTCTGCAATTTTATACATTGGGAAAGAGTGCCATTCAGCAAAAGTGGAAAAAAAATTAAGTTAAATATCATATTTGGTTTCCAAACTGTGTTTTAGTTTAAATCCTGGACTAAGTCTGCTTCAGTGACTGTAAAAAAAAAAAGTTCAGCTTTCATAATCACCTACAAATGCAAATGGTGAAGAAGAAATGAATGAAACTTATTAAAGCAATGTTAAAATCCCACACTTCACCCCTGGAGAGGCCAGAGGTGCTGTACGTGGTACTCGATCCTCCTGGCAGGAGCTGCCTCTTCCCATTCCTTACATGCAAATCAACACTCCTCACTTCTGTCAGCGCAAGCACGTGTGGAACAGAACCTTCTCCCATGCTGTTAGTTATCCGCCAGGTCATTTTGACAGTGTAATTGATGAACGTCTGCTTTTTATTAAGTAACTCATCCTCTTTCTTCTAAAGCTAACAGTGGGGTGAGTTCAGTGCCCACACTCTGGGTATTTCCCTGAGCCTCTTCTGCCTCACAGTTACAGTCACTTGCAGCGTTAATTTAGCTCGGTTAATTGTCCCAACGGGTGCAAACCGGAGTCGGGGGTTACTCCTGCCTTCTGCTCTCAAGCACTGCCTGTTAAGATGCCCACGCTGCCCACAGCACAGCTGTATGGTAGGGTACATACCTCTCTGGCTGGTCTTCCCCAGGAAGGTAGCAGGGAAAAGACTCACTGGTTTGAATGCGCTCCTGCTTGCACAGTGATTTTGAATAAACAGAACAATGCCGCTTCCTCAGTGGCAAAAATACCTAATATAATCCATAATTTACGTCAACAGATTTGCACTGTCAGTGTGTAGTCCCAAAAAAGGGGTCCTTTCCCTGCCGCGCAAAGCCACCGAACACAGAGTTGGGATATCTGCTTTATTTGGTTCTCCAGAAAAGGGTGCTGGGAGATAAATCACAAATCCAGCCCCATGTTAGCTCAAAGAGCAGCAGCTCGTATACAGTACAAGTAACACAGAAACTGCATATGATTTGTTAGATATTTTACATCAGATCTTTGTACACGTGCTCCATCGATTACCTAATTCTTCATACTATTACCCAATTCATTAGACTAGGGTGGTCCTACATCTACATTTAAATTCTCCTCCTAGAAGTGTGGTTTTTAGTATTAAAATCACGCCGGGTTATGTTGGGGACACCTCGTATATTGATCTTTGTCCAAATCTGTCTCTGGTTTATGTAAAGAAGCTGTAATGAGACATTATCTACAAAGGTTCACAGAATTTTACTGTATTTAATACTGCTCTTAATTCCTGTGTCTTGTTTCTGATTATTTTTACCTTTGAGGTCATTGCATCCTGTAATCTTAAGGGCCTCACATTCTCATCCTGGTTTCAGACCAGTTCATGCTTATTGAGCCTAAAAGTTTTGAACTTGATCCTTCCAACATCAGATGTTAGATAACATCTGATGCATTGTCCATGCGTGATGCTTGGGGCTGCAGGACACCGAGCCTGCTGAGAGATAACAACTGAGCCTGGGCATGAAAAGGATGGTACTTACTAGATCTGTAAGGCAAAATCTCACCCACAGGACTTGCATTTCTTCACAAAGACCAAGACCTTCAGGCCTCTAAAGCTGGCGCTGCAGGACCAGAGCATCAGCGTATCTTCTCCTCAAGGGCTTTTGCCCGGTGCCTGTGTTCGTGTGGATGTCATATGGCTGTTGTCCTCCAGTCCCTGTAATATGTCAAGAAGCTTAGTGTGTATCAGAGCAGCTTCAGTGAGTTGATATGAAGCAATTTCTTCTCAGGGGTGGGGGGAGACATTCTTGTTTTGGTCCTTGCCCTCTCACCTAGTGCGCGAGTGCTCTCATCCAGCTCAGCTGGCGCTGGATGCAAAACCCCACAACGTTCTGCTGATGATGGCAGCTGGCCCTGGGCCAAATGGAAGTGTAGCCTCAAATTGATTTCAGGGCTGGATAATACATCAGGCAGTCTGCATGCGTCCTGCGAGATTGACATCCAAGATACGGCACCAGCAAACTGCCATCAAGATGTGCTGATCACTTCATCTCATAGGCACCACCTTTGCGGTGGGTAACAGGGATTTAATATCCACTTTTCCTCTATCATGCAGTTTTCCTCCTCACAAAAGAGGCAGAACCTGTGTGTTTTTCTCTCCTGGTTCTCTATCCAAATTCTTTATGGATGTCGTTCCATTTTGGTTTCATCTGACACCAAAGTACAAGAGCTTTTGGAGAGGGGATCGTGGCAACGCAAAGTGTACAACATGGTGCAACAGTTTAGAAAAGGAAATTCATCCAGCTAGATCTGTCAACAGCCTAAACTTCATCAAACTAGGCTAATGAGGAGGTTTGGACAACGTCAGCACTAGAAATCATATTTTTGATGCATAAATCTCACAGGATTATTTCTTTCTGTGGGTTGTATGAACCAGAAGCTCTGATTTCCATTGACCCAATGGCTCTTTCTTTGCCCCAAGAACAGCAGGTTTCCAGCTCATGGTCTTGGAGGTGCAGTTTCTGCCATGAGGCCATCTTGCAGTGCAAAAGCCTTCAAGGTACATGTAGGTATCTGCAATATTAGCAGAGAGCATGCCTTTAGCTTTTCCCTCTTAGCTGACACTTGAAGTTGGGCTCAAACACATGTTGTAACCTTTAAAAAACCAGCAATTACCTGGCACATTTAAGGGAAGGAGAGAGAAACAAGTGTTATTCGCCCAGTGAAGAATCAAAGAACTCAAATCCTTGTATATTTTGATTTTTCTCCAGCTTTCTCTAACTTAATCCCTATGAAAGGACAGTAATCTGGGCAAAACAGGAAAAAAAACGCCTCTTGCTATATTTAACTTCCATGGGGACAAGGAGGGAAAGGAACCTAAAGCCAACAGCCTGATCAGCCAAAGCCTTTTGCCTCGTCTCCGAAAGGTAAATATGTAATGTGAAGGAAAGAATGAGTCAAACACATATGTTTTCATATCATTTTGAGAAACTCAGGGTGTGTAGGGGGCTGGAAATATCTAATATTAATTGTAGATTCCTTGCAGAATAGCTAAGGTCTCCCTGCAGTGTCCACTCTCCTTTGCTGAAGGGCTGAAATGGAACCTAGCCCTTGATTCAGCGTTTTCTTTGACCCCTGGCTTTGCGGTGATTGATCACAGCAATTTCTCTCACATGAACAGAATCCTTTGGATAAACTCATTTCAGGCACTGAGGACTATAAATATATTACAGACCAAACACTCATGTTTTGCTTCTAGTATTTAAACTCGTATTCCATAGGGTTCAAAAGCACTTGTATAAAAGCAACCAAGCCGTTTTAAGACGGCTTTAACGAATTTCTGAGGAAGAGGGTCCTGTTTAGCTATGGTTTAGTGACAGGAGGACATTGCACTACACAATATATCAGAAATTTTGTGAAAATAGGACTGGAATGAAGAGATAAAGCACAAAAAAAGTCTATATATATACAAGTGTGTTCAGATTTACACAGGCAGCCAATAAATGTCTAGGTCATACAGCAATCCAGATGTTGCCCTGTGTTAACCTTGTTTTCTTCCCCAAAGATAACAGTATCTAGAATTTCATGCACATGCCATTTTTCTTGTATGTATTTTATGAGATCAGTTAAGGTCAGATGCCAGACACAGCTAAATAATCATATGACCATTTGTATCTGTCTTTGTATCCTCATTTAAAATATCTTATCTGACCCTTCACTTACTTTGCAATTATCAGCATCTCCAAAAAAGATGAGAGCCTGTCCAGAGGTGAAGTTCATCCATGCTTGGGAGGATGCAGCTGTAACCACCCCCAGGTAAGGGACCACCCATGTTTTTAATCTGAATTATGATCTGGAGTTTCTCAGAGTTGTTCAGTTCTCCTCCTATATCGTAATTCCTGCTTATTTGATTTCATTGCAATGATTTTTTTCAGAAGGAGATTGATCCAAACTTGGAATGGAAAGTTGTGGGAAAGCTGTGTGCAGTTGTTAGCACAGGCAGCAGAGAGGGCATCTCAGTTTGGAGCCAGGTCTCAGCCATAAGTTTTCCATCTTCCTTTCCTATCCTTAACTTACCCATTAGCATATTCATTAAATGCATTGTGGTGGGCATGCTGACTGCAGCGCACTCACGCTGGGCATGAAATCACGAAGCTGCAGTTCATCTGAGTTTGGAGTAGATTAGAAATTAAAACCTCAGGCCACTCTCTTTGAAAAATTCATGGAAGTTCAAATATCTCTGGGGTGAACCTGTGTTACCTTACTACTACTTTGTGTTGCAGGTGTGCAAAAGATACCATTGTTCAATAATTTATGTGCGAAACAAGGGACTTCTCTTTTTCTAATAAAATCGCAGCCTGAATTGTATACACTGACATCCCGCTGATCTCCTCAATAGCAGATCAGTGAGCGGGAGGTAATTTCTGGTGGATCAGGTAGGAAAATAGTATTTACAAAGCATGGAGAACCACAACTGCCAAGCTTCAGGCAACCGTACCGTGCTGCGTGATTCCGCCTTCTAAGATCAGAGCACAGTATCTTTCATCGATGCTTGCATTCTGTTTATTAATCCTCTTGGTAGCATTAAGAGTTTCTGTCACTTTTGACAGCAAACATTGGACAAGAAACTAGAATAATAGAGCAGAATAGGCAAAGTTTCCTAAATCCCAGGAATCCCTTGGCTTTGGGATAGCGTGAAGGGCAGGGAGTCACCCTAGTGACAACTCTGAGTGTGTTGACAAGTAGAATTCTATCTTTCCTCTGTTTCTCCAACTCTTAAACATGTGAGAAAATAGATGTTATGCTTTCTTGGAGTTGGAATAACTTTTTTCCCAAGGATATAAAATGGAGCGTAGCACAGCAGCAAACCTTCACCTACTGTCCATCAGCACTTTGCCGCTGGCTCCAGGAGCACTCTGCCAACAAGGATGTGGATCTCTGAGGTGTTATCCCATCGGGTGGCCACCATGTCGAGCTGGCAGGGCCTCTAGGCTCAGTCTCGCCCTTGGAGATGAAGGGGTCAGCCTGTCTGCAGGAGATGCCACAGCTCACGGCCTGGCCAAGTTAGCTTATGTGTTTGATGAAATGATACATTTGTTGGCCTGGCTCTCTCTGGAGTGCCAACAAAGGAGCTTGACCAAATATAGTCACTTTACGAAGAAACAGAAACTAATCCAATTTTAAAATAGACCAGAACAATTTGAAATCATGCTCATTTACTGTGTAAACACTGACTACAATTAACTAAGCATTCTTCACTTTGGGGAAATAGAAAGTTATGGATAGACAGGGAGATATTCTGCTTGGTTCGATGGTTCCAGGCAAGCATCATGGTGGTAAGTAACTGTCATTTTTACAGTGATACTGAATTAGTGCCCTTTAGAGAACCGCTGGAGAAATTCAAATTAGAAAATAATCAAGAGCCTTGGTAATGTGTACATATGGTAATATATAATGTGTTACACAATTAAGTCAATGTTAGTTCAAGGAAAATCTTTGAAAATCATTCACCACTAATGTAGCGCCAGATTGCGGTACCACATAGCCCCCAATCCAGCCTTGGACCTTCATGGCACAATATTCATTTGAACTCACACAACTTTGTGCTACATAAAAAGTGGGAAAACTTCACCTGGAAAAATGCTCCTTTTTTTGGTGTATTTTCTTAATCCAAAGCAGTTATAAATCCCCCAATTCCCAGCTGAGGATCTAATAAAAGCTGGACAGAATCCTGGGAGCATGTGGAGGGGAACCCATGCTGGCCAAGAGCAACCACCATGGGCTCGGGTCCTCAACGTCACTCTGGGTGGGGAGAGGTGGCTGAGCAAGATCAGGAGTGAACCGTGCAGCATCTCAGGTTTTCATCTCCCTTCCCAACTGTCCACTGAAGATAAGCAGCCTGAGGGGAGAAGACACATGTTTTAGGGCAGAAAGAACAGTTTTCAAGCAAGAATGAGAACAGGCTCTCGGCACAGGATGGTGCAATACAGCAGTGATCTACCCCTGGGCCAAAGGCAAATATTCAATCATAACATAAAACTCGTCCAGGCTGATTTGAAAAATAAGTTTAATTCCAGAACTGGACTCTTTTTCTGTCTTTCAGCTGCAGAGGTTTTGTGATTCGTACTAACCTTGAAGATACAAAACAAAATATGTGCTAATGATATTCCTATCTCCCAGCTGGTGCTGGCAACTCTTTTACTGCTCTGCAGGACAAGTGCAAGTACAAATGCAAATACCAGAACCTTGTTGAGAGCAGAGTGTCCCACATTTCAGGCTAACCATTCGAACTACAAGACATGTAATAAAACAGTTTCTGCTCTGAATGAATAATTGAGCTGCTTCTGTGGGGAGGCCTCTAAAGAGCCATGTGGCAGAATGTTTTTTAAGGCACTTATGAAAGCCATCCCACCTGGAAACCATCCCACACACAGAGCCCATGTTGCTCTTCCTCTCAGCTTGGTCTAATTGCTCGTTCCATGTCTGTACCTAAGCTGAACGGAGAAGAAAATACGGCAGTCTACATCAAATGCTGTAATTATTTTTAAGGTAGAGCAAGACTTCTAAAATCATGAAACTCCATGAACGTCAGTTGGGCAGTTTTTTTGTTTGAGAATTCCTTCCGTATATTCAAATTCCTTCCAAGGATATAAAAAAGAATTTAACAATGCATTAACCCTTGGTTCTTGAAACAATTATGTAGCACATAAAAGCTCTGCTGCTACATCCTCCACCATACAGCAGCTGCTGTGGCTCCTTGCAGTGGACATCTGGGACATCCACCCCAGAAATTTCTTCCTTAGGCAGGCAACCCCACCACTGGCTGTCTGCTCCAAGCCGTGGCGACAGGCTGCAACAGAAAATAATTTTGACATTCTGAAAAACATTTTGAGATGAAAAAAATTCCCTGTTTCTCCTCAGGAGGTAATAGTAAACAATAACAACAACAACAAAACCAACCAATAACGATACTGACAACAACAATAATAGTAATACTAATGTTGCCAGTATTGGTGACATATCAACATTTCCCAGTATAAGATGTTTTGTCAGAAAAATCCAATCACCTGGGTGTTTACCACCCATATTGACTGTGCTTGAAAGTCTCTTAGTGGTGCATTAGGCAGCTTGGAGAACACACAGCCTCCTACTCCCATTTCATCAAGTGAGCTCCGAGACCATACAGTCTATCCAACTCCGAACATTATTTATACTACAGTCAGAGGAATGAGGTAAGTCCCCATGAAAGCCTCCAAAGATTTTGTTTCCTGTAATACAGACACGGATATTTCACGGTATCCTTGGAGGACAGCTTCCAAGGACCAAATGGGAAACCAAAGCAATGAAGCCAGGGGAACAAATTCCACTATTTTTCTGAAATGTACATATAATAGATCCTACCTGATACATGCAGTGTTGCTTTTTCATTCTAGCAATATGTCTGTTTTGCTAGATGAAATGCTCCTAGAGTGAAGACAGGGAGTTTAGCAGTAGCTCACAGATCTTGTGGGAATTCAGCTCACATCATCGGTCAGATTCTTGAAACAGATCTTCTCTCTTGCTCTCTTGATTTGAACTTGTGTGGCTAACTTGTGCCTGAGGAGCAGATTTTTCAAACGTCTTTGTCCCAAAGCTTTAGGTTATCTTGGATATAGCCTGGGCCCAAACTACTCTGTTCCAGAATACAGGAATGGACACCTTGATTCTTCTTCTTGGGAAGCTGGTAGTTACGTTGACTATCAGTCCAGGAAAACGACCTTCTCGTGAAGAACAGGACACAGCTAGAGTACTAGTTAACTTCTTTTCTGAAGTGTTTGCATGTTTCTATTTAGTATGCAATTTTCATACCTGAGCTGTCCAAACCACTTAGATTGCAACTTTCTCATCTGGGGCGCACCATGCATTCCTCTGTGTCATAAATTAATAATTATAATACTTAAGTCATGCGAAAGGGGAAATGAAGTCAAAATACAGTTTTATTATTCATGTTACATGCCGTTACTTTGTATTACTTTGTCTTTAGGGCTTTTAAAAGTGATTTCTTATGGTTGTTTAGGGGGTGGAAAAACCATGAACATGATCAAGCTGAACTAAACAACAAATGCTGGAGATGGAACAAATACCCCCTACTAAGATTGACCTGTTTTGCACTTCAGGAAGGTTCCGTCTTATTCTCATCCCTACCTTTCCAATGGGCACAGTAATGTGGTTTTGACATAATTTGTGCAGAGGCCACCCCCAAAGGGAAGCTCTTTGAAAGGAGCGTTGCTCTCTTGTAGAGGAAAGGCTGATTTGTTGGAACCGTGCACTGTACATCAGGACCTCACCTCCTGGGAGTGACGTTAACTCACAGCAGGATGGAGGGATGCCTGAGTTACTGTCATGCTTGTGGTTATTTGAGAACACAGTAACTATCCATCATGGAAAAATGAACCTCTTTGGAACCAAAAAAGTAACCAAACATTCAAAGGAACAACACATGAATCAAATATGTTCTTCCTCATCCTCAGTGCTGTCATTTGATTTAGGTGAGGCAGTTTCTTCCTTTCTTTATGACTTGCTGGATATTATGTCATTTTCCCCCGGAAAATTTTCCCCCATTGAGCTTTTTCTTTTTTTTAGTTTGATCCAAGTTCAAAGGATTCAGTAGAGAGTCCTTCTGTTAGCTTCAATACCTTCATATTAAGCTCTTAGGTCTTTAATTTGTCTTTAAGCATCTTCTGTTTTGAAGTGCTAGATGAGCTCCCTGCTAATTTTAAAATTCTAACTCACCACCAAACCATGGTATTACACACTAGCCTTTTGCCATTTCCATAATTGAAGTTACTAGTCAGAGACTGTAGAATTTGGAGATGATCCATTAACACTGTACGGTCAAATTTATTTTCTTGATGGTAAGCCACTATTTAATAGTCTTAGACATGATATCATTAGCATTTGCTCTGATCGATTCTGTTATTGCTCTATTTGCAGTGCAAGATGCAGGGTTTCATTACGTCATACTACACAGAGAAATACTGGAGGTGTTTATACATCTATCACAGCTTGTAAATTGTGCAGGATTAGAGAACAGATCAAGTTCACTCCAGAAAGATCTCTGTGTTGCTACATTGAAGGTTTGAGTTCAGTGACAACTACAGGCAAGGAATGAGGGTGATGGGAAGGTAGCATATTAATGCAGTGGAGAAGGTTGGAAGAGAAATTTATAATCATCTATTATTTTTTAAATGTTGTCACTTTTTTTTCACACGAGCAGATCATGATTTTTCTTGATCAATGTATTGATCCAAGTGAATAATTTATCATCTGCATCCTATCCGTGGGGTTTATTTTAACAGAAATTTGAACAAGTTTGACCAGATGGCCAGCAGGTCTTGGACTGAAGAAGGATGTCAAAGACTGCAAACTGACCAAAGGTATATTCCATACCATATGACACCATGCTCAGCAATAAAATCTAAAAGGAGGAGGAGGGGATGTTTGTTACGTTTGTCTTCTGAAGCCGCACTACACATACTGAGACCTTACCTCCCAGGAGGTGTCTGGACATCACCTGCTGATGGGAAGTAGAGAACAGATCTTTTTGTTTTTCTTTGCTTCCACATATAGCCTCTGTTTTTATTAAACTTCCTTTATCTTGACCCATGATTTTTTCATCTTATTTTCTCCCCTTGTCCCACTGAGGACCAGGAGTGAGAGAATGGCTCAATGGGCCCTTCAGGGCCTGCCTAGATTAACTCAGCACATAAGCATATTAAAAATCCTTCACCTTGGGCAGAATGATGCCAACGACAGATTTTTGTTCTTCAAGAGCTTCAGGTGAGTGTACAAGATGTGCTTTTGGTTTCCATATTTTCTTTAGTTCATTCATTGCTTTATTACTAAATACATCTGATGAACAATAGTCATGCTTAATTACCCTCTAGCTTGTATGACTTGTAAACTCCATTTCTCATCTTAAGGTAACACTCTGACATGATCTGACATCTGTTATTTACTTCAGCATTATTTCTTTTTTATTTGCAGAGAAAAGGCTGCAGACACTAGACCATAAATTGTCTTTCTCTGCTATGGCGTACAGCGGAGAACAGAGCATAAAGAAGATGCAGAATATATAAAGAATCAGAATATAACATTGTGCCTACTGAAAAAAATGTGCAGAGGAAGATATGTTACAGAGATTCTTCTGTTAAAGCATACAAAGTTTCAACAGATTTCACTGCTGGGAATGGAAACATTCTGGTTTAGGAACTGACCAATTTAATTCTGGGTTGCAAAAGATTTGCAGCAGGAATTCAAAACAGAAAAGGGATTTTATGAAGTGCGCAGGAATGCAGTCCTGCAGTCCATGCAAGGATGATTAGAGGTTTTCCAAAAGCCCATTGGTGATTTTTGTGGTTCTTTTTCATTTTACTTTTTTTGAACAAGCAAGGCTTGAGGTCATTTGCATCCCTCTGGATTTTTTAGATCCATCCAGACTCGTTTTACCGCTTCTGATTCTCTGTGGCCTGTACTGTGGTTCCATTTATATGGACTACCAATTTAATTCTCAGCAGCAGCACAATTTGCAGGTAGATCCTTCCATGAGGCCTCCTGCTGAGTATGGTGCTTCTCAATGTGCATCATGATACCAGGATTTGGCCTGTACCGTTCTAGAAATAAACCATTCTCCTGACCCTGCAGCAGGTTAAGAATTCAATTACACAAGAGACAAGTAGACCTGTAACTACAGAAACAAGCTCCACAAAGTCTACATTAAAAAAAAAAAAATGCCAAACAACCCAAGAACAACAGCAAAAAAACCCCCCAAAAAAATGAAACACCACACAGCAGCACGAGAAAAGCCTACCTCTTAATAAGCATATTGTGTAGGATCCTTTCCTCCAGCACTGACACAGAAACAATAAAGATCTCATGTCTTGTTAATAGTTCTGCCTTTAGGGGAGTGAAAATAAAATTACCTCGAGAAGAATAAGCCTTATGGCAAGCTCCTTTCAGGCTCTGGAGATTGAAGTGTTTTTTTGCCCTCAAATATTTTCTTAAGCATTTACATACAGGCTTGTCAGATCAGCACTGCACACCATCCTTTACAGGCAAATCTAGTCTATCAACAATGCCACCAGCAACAAAGCTGTATGCTGCCAGAGCACGGATGCTCAGGGCCCCTTAGCTTCCGCTACTGCATCCATCTCCTCTATCTTCCTTTTTATTTACCCATCTCCTCAGCTCTTTTAGTTGGACCAATATAAGGCATCTGTTTATTACCACCTCTACTCTGTATGTCTGAAACTATATAGAAGGATGTGTGTTCTCATAAGAGAAGAATAAACGTATTAGACGAACATGATTCAGTAGTCACAAGCCTTATCTCCCAAGCTGTCTGGAGAAAACACAAACAGCTTTTACTAAGCTCACACATGATGATACTCACGGGTTTATTCTGCAAGTGACTGACAAAGTGCCGTATTACGAAGGCTGGAATACAAGCAGGGCTTTGGGTAATACTGGATATTTATAATACCTTTGGAAAGGATTCCTTTGCTTTACTAATGAACACAGGGGTACTGCCAAGGCTGGCTGGAGATGTACTCCAAAAAGCGTTGTGTTTATACTGCTGAGGTTGACGGTCCTGCCCTGGGCAGTGCAGAAGAGCTGCCTTCACTAACGAGCCCCCCATATTTCCTTACACAAAGAGCATCATAAAGATGACCTCTTTTGAGGAAAAAGGTCAATTTCCACCCTATGTCCCAGAAAGTACCACATCATGGGCACTAATGTCCAATGTAAAGTTATTATCATTTTATTCCAAGAGATATATTGACACTCTGTGGCTACAAAGGCCTTTCTGAATACACATTTCCCCAGGTTTCATTTTTACTGAAACACTACAGTATTTCTCAGTAACAATGTGGTAAACAAATGGCAAAGCAAAATAATTTGTTTTCATGTCACAAGGTACCTAACGAAAGAAGCCACATCATCTTGCCCCTCTAGAGCAAATAGACTTCGAAATTGTAAAGCTAATGGATAAAATGTGAAGTTTTCAGAGAAAACAGTAGGAAGAAATTGAAGCATTTGTGCTTTTGCAGAAGCTGATCCGATCTTGGAAGAAGGATGAAAACACAGAGGAAAGTATTTTCAGATAGTCAGGAAATGAAGAAAATGAAGGACCAATTCCCTTGCTCCATGGACTCCAGACTCCCCGTGCAGGCTTGTTTGTATTATTCAGCCCCTTGGTACCTCCATACCCCATAATATCAATTTAATATGGTACTGTGAAATAAATGACAGATTTAGGAGGTGCTGAGACGCTTAGGTAACAGGGACCACAGTAGCATTTATCTTACATAAAAGAGAAATACACCTTGTCCCTGCTGGCATTTTGCTTCTGTGTGGGCGTCTACGAAGAGCAAAGATAAGAAGTTATCTTTTTTTAAAAAAAAACCTGTTTCTACATGCTCACTCCTTTGAGCAATTTGCTCGTTGTGCATCGCTTATTGCTGCATCTAATGGCGAGATGTATACATTACCATGGCTAAAAGCTGATGCCCCAAATCATAGAATTGGTTTGGTTGGATGAGACCTTTACGCCCTTTGTGTCTATCCATCAACCTACCAAGTATCCTAGAGCTTACAGTGTCTTCCTGACTCCACCCCTAGCTATCAGTTTGGAAAGTGCTCAATTTTTTGCCACCCTGGAGCCTGTTTTCAGTATGGAAATGTTCCCCCAGCCAGAAGCTCATGACCATTTAGCACTGGTGGGTACAGCTTTAGGTCTGAGTTAAAGGCTCTGCTCAAACACACCTGAGCTCTGGGCTTGCTGGACTGGGCATGGCTCTGGATGTGGTAGCAGGTAAAAAAACCCAAACATTAATTTTAAAAATTCATTTTTTATTTCTAGTGACAGGATGATGACCCGATAGCCACAAAGGGCTATCAAAGACAGCTCCAGTGCATGTTCATACCCAGTGACAGGAGCCTGGTATGAAGGTCCTACCAGCCACTGATACTTAAAGAAAAGTCCCTGTTTCAAAAGAAGGACTCTGCTCCAGCCCTGAACAAGCTGTCAAAGGGCCTAGAGTTTAAATGTGGTTTATGCTCTCAGATTTCTCCTTGGACCTGCTGAGCCTGTTTGTTTTAGGAATTTTCTTGCTCAGCAGTCACCTGCAAGATCCTTTGTGCTACAAGCAGATACAGATATTATTTCTATTTAAAAGATGCAGGGAGTACCTGGCCTTCAGGTGCCTAATTTTCTTCTGGTATAGTAGGAAGAGACTCTGCAGTGGCTTCTGCAGAATTCTCCAAGGCAGAGAAGGTAGGACTAACAAAAGCTGTTGTTTACCTGCCTGCATCTTGTACCTGATCTAGTGAACTTACAATATAGGCCTTTACATGTCCATTAGTCATCTGCCTCCCATGAAGAGTAGTCAAATTACTTTTCCTCGTTTGATTTCCTTGGTAAAACTGCACACACTTCTGCCTGTCAAATGCTAAAAAGGGCCTATTAGGATCAGTCATAAAAAAATCTATATACTACCTACAAATAATTGTAATCTTATTTTCAGCTTTCTAGATGCATAAATCACTCTTCTGCTCAGCAATCCAACTCACAGCCATTAAAACCTTTGATGCTGGAGGACAACAAAGGAGAAAGGGCTTTCTTATCGCTTGCCTTGGTCCCATGGGAAAAATGACAAGATGACGCCAGAGGTCTTTACAGCCTCCAATAAATAAGCATATAAAGTACTCTGACCCACGTAAAGAGTGGGAATGAAATTGATATTGTTGGAGAAGAGCCATTCTGTCATGTCAAATGCTTTCTCAACACCTAATGGTCATGCAGCCATAACCTGAGGAGTCCCTGCAAGAAAACACGTACAGATGTTCATCTAGTGCAATTTTTCCTTAAGAATCATACCTAAGGTGGAAGGATTAGTGGAATTTTTAAATAGATATGGACCTGCAGGTAAGGATTTAGCAATCTGAATTCTAGCTGGATCATGGTTCTTGCAGGGTAATGAAACTTGAGTCTTACTACACTGGAAAATTAGGGGTTTGTTCATTTTTTCCAGGAAGTGAAGCGAGAATGAGTTACAAACCTGGATTTAAATTTTGACTGAGCTTGACTACAATGTCTGTTTACAAAGCCAGTGTGTCCCTGCTGAAAATCAGGCTTCCTAATTATTATACATTTGTCTATTTATCTATTTCAAGGGTAACCTTCTAGAAGCTCTAAGACGTTGCAGCAAATATTGGTTTACTCCCTACCTAGGCTAATACAAAATGGAAATTACTTAAATAATGCATTGTATTTACATTCATTGTAGAAAGGATAGTCTAACCCAATTTGACAAAGAAAGGGAAAAAATATTTACTTCTGCTAATCTGATATCTGAAGCTGAGCTTGACAGCACTGAAGGTTCTAAAATTGCCCAAGTGCTTGTCACTGACAGCCCCTGATTCCTCTCCTTCCACAGTGATCTCTCAGAAAGATTTGTCAGAGCTGGATTAGACTCTGAGAGCAGGGAGGTAGCTCCAGTAATGCCTGAAGGACATTTAGTGACTATAGGCACAATTAATCAGCACAGTTTGGACCAAAGACCTTCATTATCCAGGATAGAGTTTAGGGTCTCTCTATGAACTACCAAGGTCTCTTTGTGGACTGGGAAAGTTTGTTATTCAAAAGCTTTTAATATTGTATAATAACACTTTTTCAGGACACTTTTCTAGATAGAGGAGGGAATAGTACATCTTTGGTCATTCCTGAACTACTTGGTATAAATAAATGACCTGAAATATTAAGACTGTTCTTTCCTTTTCAGCAATCACTTATACACATGTTTAGATCTCTGTGCATGGATTTCTCTCACCTAAGCTCAACATATTTCCATTTACAAGTTTTTCTCACATTCTTTATCTGAAAACCTCCTATTTTTTACCTGCCTGTAGCTCTGTTGAGTTGCAATGATTTGGTTTCTTAACTGACACTTCTGTATCCAACTCTTTTCAGAGCACTTCTGCATTTTTTTCCTGGAGATTCTAAATATTTCTACACATGCCAGTGCCTTGAGCTAGCCCAAATTTTGATGTGGACTTGGCTAAACCATCTTCTACAGTGACATTGGGAAAGAGGAGCCCAGGAGGTCTGCTTCTACCTAAACAGAGGTACTGAGTGGTGTGACCCAGCCCCAGACTGCACTGGTGGGGGAAGGAGAGGATGGTGAAGAGGGGCTCTGTCTTGCCACACCAATCCCTCTGCTTTTACCTGAAAGGTCTGGAAAACAGTTTTTGCCTGTCTTCTACCAGACAGGAGGAATTCTCCATGGCTTGAGCATTCAAGGTTTGATATGTATTTTAAGTTACAGCAGCAACTTTCATCCTTTCTTGCTTGTCATAGGAAATCAAAGTTGTTAAAAGAGACATATATATTGCTATGGAGAAAATTATAATCTTAGAAAATACATAAATACTACTTAATAATGTTCCCTAAATACTCTTGATGGACCCTTAGGCTTTGGAGAGCACTCAGTTAGTGGATGGTGACCTGTTGGTCCATACTACAGGTCTGGCTGAAACCTCCCTTTCTTGGGGGATGCTGCTAGACTAGTCTTCAAAAATTAAATTCAAATCAGATCTGTTTTGCAAATTGTCTGAGAAGTCTATCAGACTCCCTGGCTACATCAAAGGCAAGGCAAGCCTTTATCTTCAGTGCTGCTGAACATCATCTAAAAAAACTTCAATGGGGAAATGTGCAAAACCATTGCTTTATGCTCTCAGATTGTTTCAAACAAGTTTAAAGAGGGCGATAATGCATTGCAATAGTAACCAAATTTCTCCTTGCTACTGTTAAGTGCTTTTGCTTCCAATTCTGGGTTAACTTTTCCACCAGGTAATTTCATAGGAGGAGCTCTTGAACCTTGACTTTTTCCTGCACATGAGCAGAGCAGTCAGAGATGCTTCACTCACCTTTCCCTCTACACCCTGAGTCTTCTCAGGAGTTTTGAGTCTGCCTGTTTCCTCATAAGCAACAGCAAAACCGCCTATGCCTACATTTTGGAGGGTTTACTTATTTAGGAACAAATGCTGAGCATATGTTCGCAGCGAGTGACACTTTATTTTGCGAACAGGTTCTGCTCAGACCAGTGGGTCTGTTCTCAATCTGTGATACCATACGATGATGGAAAAGGGCTGAGAATTAACCTCCCTCTGCCATAGCCACCCACCTATGCACGTTTACACCGCATCTTCTTTCTTACTGGAAAGAATAATTGTAGGTAGAGCTTTAGAAAAGATTTTGTGGTTTATTTTCAGATTTAAAAAAAAAAAAATCAGTCAACATGACATGAAAATTTGTCTAAGCTTTTGGCAGACTTAAAAATAATAATTAAGCTTTCTTTCTGGGTTGAACAAAATGTTCCCTTGAAATCCAAAATTAAATGCCCTTCCTACTTGAAAGCTTGCTTAAATGTCTACAGACAAGATGAAAATACATTTAGAAGTAAACATTGATGCTAACAATTAAAAACTTATGTCGAAATTCTTGCAAAAGATATGGACACACCTGGCACCTTACTGGTTTGGTTGTTTCAGTTTCTTTTCACTGAATACACCTGGAAAAAATTAATAGTTTAATAAAAGCTTCAGATTTGGAAGTGGTATGAGAGATTTTTGAAGTGCTCCATAAGAAAGGTTATACTGCTTTTTGATGCTCAGGGTAGAGAAGATAACACAAAAGACTGATTTCTGAGAATGCTCTTAAAAATATAAAAGTAGATAAAGCCTCGCAATCGTGAAAGACCCGCGCTGGGTCCTTCATCAGGGGTATTCAAAGTTTCCATCAGAAAAGAGGGGCCATTTTCTTGCTCTACTTCTTGCGAGGCTGTTGGAGCCAAAAAGCATAACTCCTGATCTCCTCAATACACCCACCAGTTACTGGGTGTCAGGAGCACGTAAAACTCTGGCAGAAAGTGAAGCCACTGAATCCCTCAGCCGGGAGCTGAACGTGGTCCAGGACTGGAAGGGAAGATTATAGCACTTGTGTTTTTCATTGGAAGCGCGTAGTTCTGAAGAGGTATTGAAGACAGAAAAATCCTCTGTTCCAGGTGGCAGGTTTAGAGGCATTAGAAACAGGCAGTACATTACAGTGGGATTATGAAGAAGAGTGCAAGTTGCAAGACGAAATCATTCTGAAATTTAAAGGAAAAAACCCCCAAACCTGTACCTCTTGCAGGAGCCTGGAGAAGCTGCTCTTCTCTGAGAGAAACTATCTGCCAAGAGAGAGCATTGATCATGTTGATGCAGAGCTACATAATCCAGCTAAGTCATGTGAATTTGAACATTTAACAGCTGGACTAATTAGAGAGTACGGTATTATTGGTATAACTGATAACCAGGACTAAGCAAGGTTATTTTGCAAGTAATAGATTTGACTTTGCAAAGAACAGTGGCTATTTGCAGAGCTAATGAAAACCGCGCTTCCCAAATTACACTGTGAGCAAGCAGGGGAAGAACTGGAGTGCACCTAATTAAAAATGCACACCGAGGCAGGAAGACAGAATACAAGGGTAAACAAATGGCAGGGACCAGATTTGTTTACCATAAATACGCAAGGAGATGCAACGCAGCTCGGAGGTGCCCAGCTTGAGGGGTGCAGCGGTGCCTGTGCCGCCCGAGGAAGATTTTTGCACCTTGGTCAATGCTGCTGCATCTCCTCCCTGAGTAAACAGCCCTTCAGGCTTCAGGGCTGGCAGCCAAGCATCTTCTACTGAAACCAAACACATTACTAGTGTCTCCAAGAGGTTATTGTACAGCTTACAAAGCTAATACTTCAAGAGTTTGCATTTTCACATGCAAATAAGCTTTGATTTAAATTCATCAGCATTTCCCTTTCTAAACTCTGGCTTGAGTTATTCTTAGACTGCTTTCTCTTGGAGGAATTATGACTTATTTATCTGACAGAGTGACTGCTATCTCCCATCTCATTTTCCTAATCTAACATAACCTTCACAATTCTCGGCAGCTTTGTCTGACATATACCTACAAAAAGAAATGTGTCCTGGGCACAGCTGTGCGGCATCTGCCTTGCCCAGCAGGGAGTTTGCACAGACCTTCCCCTTTGCTTTGGTCCTCTGGGTTCAGACAAGGAGAGCCCAGCTCTGGCACCAGCTCTGGCAGAAATGCCCAAGGGTTTGACTGTGCCTGGCTGGCGTAGGGGTGATGTTTCTGGCTCCCCATGTCAGAGTTCAAAGTAAAATTCTCCTTTAGCCTGCCTGAGTCTTAATTATAATTCTTTTCCTAGGTGAGTGCCCCTCCTCATCTCTCACACACGATATTTGCTGGCACCACCAATGGGAATCATATAGGGGAAGGATATACAGGATAAGGCATAACATAAATTTTCATTATGACGTATATGTCCAGAAAAAGGTGCTAACTAATCTAGCAGCAGCACGGAATAAAGGTTTCCTGACAAGCTGATGATGCTTCCTCTTTAGATATGTAAACAACTTCTCCATGGTTGTGCCATGCAGAACTTCTCAAGTTGTGCCAGGGGAGGTTTAGGTGGGACATTAGGAAAAATTTCTCCACCAGAAGGGCTGCCAAGGGTTGGCCCAGGCTGCCCAGGGCAGTGGTGGAGTCCCCTTCCCTTCAGGAACTTAAAAGCTGTGGAGATGTGGTGCTGAGGGACATGGTTTAGTGGTGACCTGGCAGTTCTGGGTCCATATTTAGCTAGAACATTTTACATGAAACATAAAGCCTCATGCATCTGGGTTTAGAGCCACCTATTTAACAATTATGAATGAAGATGGAGTGGCTAGCATCCCAAACTGGCGTGTTACAGACACCTACTCCTTTCCAAAGCACACAGTGCCAGCTCCTTGTCAAAGAGCAAATGTGGCAATAAAAGGCTATGGATCTGAAACAAATCCATTCCTACATCTAAACAAGATGAAAGCTGGCGATATCCCTGTAGCAAACTCATGCCCCATCATACATCCCATTTGTCAGGCGTGGGAAACGCTAGCACAAACTGCCTGTTAATATCTTGACATGATTGCACTGGTTTCTGGTTATAAAGTTTCCACATTTCAAGAAAATCTCCCCATCTATTATCTTTTGTCTGTCTTTATATTAAAACCATAGGGGACAATTCCTCTTTTTAAGAGACTTCATCCAAGCTCACTTGGGGAAGTTGAGCTGAAGGTCAAGGGCTGTCGCAAAGAGGTGGCCTCCAGCCCTGAGTGCCACCTTCCCATCCTCGTCATCTGAGCGCTGGCTTAACTCCTGTCTGGCTCATCAGCCAGGCACATTACCTGTTTGCTGGGGGATTGACTGCTAATGCTAATGTTTCTGTACTGAAATGGCTGTAAAGTCATTAAGCATATCTTGTTTTACTTAACCCAAAGTAATTTAAATCATAAGGCTTCTGGAGAGTGTTAGTGAGACCAGAGCTCCCTGATGTGATAGGGGAGACTTTAATGTAGAATGAAGCCTTATCATATTAAGCATAATTTTTATCATATCAGTGACTTAACAGATTAGTAAACGTTGTTTTTATAAATTTATAAGACAGCTCCCGAGATGAAATTGGATTATGTCAGTTCATATTCTCCATCAGCTTTGCAATACTGCAAAAAGCAAGGATTTGTCATTAACATATGGAAATCACTCAAATTTCTCTCATAATTTGACTTAGCCTGTCTTTGCTATTGACACAAATATTGGCCTGTGTCTTCTTACAGAAACCCCTGTTTCCTTTCAGATATATACAGAATAAAACTTACATAAACTAAGGAAAGCTAAAAAATGAAGAATTTTTAAACTCTGTAGCTGAAGAGTTCAGAGTTCCTTGAATATTTCTCAGGGGCATTTTAAAATGATTTCAGAGACCGTCTTTTCAGCTAGTGGAATTGGAAATGTTAAGGTCTTTGGGAACATTACCTTTTTGGGGGGTTGTTTGTTTTGGGTTTTGTTTTGTTTTGTTTTTACTAAGCTCAGTTAAATTTCAACAGGTTTTGACATTTGGTGACTTCAGCCCCATTTCTGCTGCTTTCCCTTCACCATTTGAAGCCACCGGGCCATGAGTTTGTGGGCCACTGGAAAGGTGACTGTGGTTCACAGAGTGAAAATAAGTGCTGAAGATTATGTACACACGCAAGGTCAAGTTCAAAATAGTATAAATCCATCTTGATATAGCTGCCTTAAAGTTACATTAAAGTCACAGCTGCTCCTCATACTAAGAATGTTTTTCCATACTGTGGTCTGAAGTTTTTAGGTTTACCCTTGCAAGGAGCTTTGACAGTGCTGAGAGACTGATCCAGGCCCATAAAATCAGGACGAAGACCACTTCCCCTCTCCACACTTACAGCACAGCTCTTAAAATTCACTCCTTATTTACCAGGTCGATGTTACATGGCAAATCTGACCACCTCAAATACATGTTTATCCTTGCTCCCTTGCTATTAGCAATAGGAACGTTGTTATTGCAAAACCTTCGCAATGCAATTACAGTATATCCAGCAATATTGAGTGCTATCAATTTATGTTAATGGAAGTATCTGAGAGCTATATTCAGTATAAAATTTAGACATCTGACCCACATTTTAGTTTTCATATAGTTTACTCTCACCTACTAGTACTAGTATTTTGAATAATTAGTTTCAATTCAGCCTGAAGGTCTCAGTTTACATTTAACAATCAAACTTTTACAAGCAGCACGCACTAACAGTTGCAAATGCCAGAGCAATGTTTAATCATGCAAGGCAATGCATAAAAATACTTGAAAATATTTCTAATTGGCAATGCAATTATTTAACTTATTGTCTGAACTTTGTTGCCTTATACTTTGTCCAAGACTCTAAATTCAGACTCTCCAAAATGAAAAGTCATCCAGCAAGGCAACACCCTAAAGGCAACTCACTTTACTACTGAGCAATGCTTTATGCCAGATCACGACGATGTGGTATAGATAATCATAGAATCATTTAGGTTGAAAAAGACCTTTAAGACTATCAAGTCCAATCATTAACCCAGCACTGCCAGGTCACCACTAAACCACGTCCCTCAGCACCACATAAGACTTCATAAGATTTGTGCTCTAAAACCCTCACCATAATGAGGTATGAAGGGCTGAAGATGCTTTATCAAGGGTGTTGCCTATTTTAGGACAGAGCTTAAATGCACACAAGTCTTGCTTTGGCTAAATAAGCACAGTTTGTAGTAGTGCAAGGTGCTCCACAAAACAAAGGCCTATTTTTTTGTGGGGTGCTGTTGTGCTGGTTCAGCCACCATCATTTCATGCTTGCCATCAGTTGCCTGATCATACAGGCCAACACTGAACTCAGCAACAGCCCCTCAGAAGTCTTCTTTCAGACAATCCTGACATAAGTTCCCGTGCGCCCAGCTCCTCCACTGCCCACTGTGGTGCCAGCATCGCCTGCTGGACACAACAGACAGAGATGGCTCCTCAGTGGC
>JAVSBS010023574.1:49504-92226 GCA_033124195.1 Coracias cyanogaster | reverse complement strand
CTTTAATTTGCCTTCAGTTACTTGAAGCTAGCAGAGGTCAGTTCATAAGTTAAAGGAATAAAGTTTTGTTGCTTCTCTAGAAAAATAGGGATACCTTTTCTCTCTGAACTACAGATTCAAGGCTCATCCTGACTACCAGCTCTGTAAACTCACCACACACTGCGCTGCTTAGCAGAGCCAATGTGCTTCTGGATTAGAGCTAATTTACACCCACACTCTTCAGGCGTGCAGAAATTGAATAGTCCCATCAGTCTGGAACACAGCACACTGATAAACACTGCCAAGAGCTGGGTAATGAAGTCACTGAGGAGCACAGGGGTGCAATTGCCTGTTCATCCATGCAGATGTGCCTGTAGCATATTCAGGCTCTGGGTCTGCCAGCAATGGCTTTTCTGCATGACTTCAGCTGTATCTTGAAAAATACTTTGTCATCTAATTCCCATTTATTTCAGATACCTTTGAAAATCTTTCATATAATCTTTGGGGTAGGAGTTGTTCTGCATCTAACCAACCTTTAACTTAGCCTGTCTCTGACCCCAAAGAGTACTGACTGCTTCAACAGAAACAGTCATCATCTCATGTCTGTTTTCTTAATACATTGTGATATATGTGTTTTGATAGCTAAGTAGATTACCATGTAATCATTCAAATAACTCTGTTTCAACTCCACTTAAATCTAAATGGCTGAGGCACAGACTAAAACTTATGCTTTATTACAATTCGATATGAAAAGTAAAATTTTGGAGGAAGTATCCCCATGTAGCACAGATGTCTTCTTGTACTACTGACACTCATGACATTTACTCCCACCCTTTCCAAAAATCCTTGGGGAAATATGCTTACACCATGGGTAATTGATTCAGGTTGATAGTTCCTGCTGAGTAATTACTCTCAATAAATGCCTGTGAATATAATTTTCTATCAACCAGCAATTTATAATCAAACTTAATGGGTCCAGGTGCACATACAGTGTGAGTGACGTGAAATACTAGCATGTGGAAGTCAAGTGACAAATTACACTGGATGTTGTAGTATGTTGACCTGCAAAGTCTTGAGATCTCAGGTTTACCCAGGGAATTGATGAAGCAAAATAAGAGTGAGGACATGAAGTAAATAAATGAAAACACCAAATGATGTGCAGCCATTTAAAAAAATGAGACTAAAACAATCAATTAACATTAAGCCATGTTCAGACTAGTACCATAGGTGCCTCTTAAAAGTGAATTATTGCCTGTCCAAGACTAGGAGCATCCTAAAAATGTCTATCTTGTTTAACCACATTTTAAAATGTGAACTAGTTTTTCTAGTTTAGACACGTCTGTAGATCCACATGTACAAGGAAGAGGAAAGCAGCTATAAAATTTCCAAATAACACATTGGTTATTAGACTTTATGGGACCACAGGGAGAAAATTATCTTCCTAGTTAACCAGAATCCAGTTTAATAGCTACAGCCACTTGCCCATGAATAAGACTATTTTTCAGCACTGTGGGCCAAAACTCATTCTCAAGAAAGACATTAATTTCCTAGCCTGCTTTTGGTGTGTATCCTGAAGGATGCAGGCTCATCCTTTTGTTAGCTGTCAGCAGATGGATAGGTCTCAGGAGCTGCTCTGAAATACTCTCTTTCTGTATTCTTCTGGTGAAAGTTTCAAGACAAAGTGATCCTTTGGGTCAAGTCCAAATGAAGTATATAGGGAGAAGGACAATTTTTCATCTGCATCTAGAGTTATATCTACTTTTTAAAAAAAATATTCTCAGCCCCTGCCATTCCCACCAAGACCCTGGACCTCAGAGCAGGAAGATTTTACAGAGGAGCTGGAGTGAAGAGTTAACAGAGCACCTGGAGTTAACAGACAGCAGATCACAGCAACAAGCACAATTTTGCTAACAGACTGAGAATTTAAAGACAAATAATAACAAGATGCCTGTGAAATGCCTGCTGCCTTTACAGTGACAATGATGCACATATCTGCAGCTCTGTGGCAGTGAACTGGTATGACAGATTGCCACAGCAAAGCAGGACTGTACAAAAGGGCATCCAGCCATCACTGAAACATGGTCATTCAACCCCATCTGGTTTCTTCTCTTTGTTTTCATTACTCTCCTCTGGTGTTGAGAAGAAGATCCTGGTTCAGAGTGTATGGGAAAAATATTAGCTGTGACAACCTACTTGTGTAGCAGCACTGATTTCCTTATGTGGCATGTCTAATTGAAACTGCAGCTCCATGGGAGCTGCAGAGTCAATAATTTAAGGCACGTGGAAAGCTGTATTGGGTTTGCATGGCAAGGTTTTGGTAGTGGAAGGGCTACAGAGTTGGATTCTGTGAGAAGCTGCTAGAAGCTTCCCCTGTGTCTGAGAGCCAATGCCAGCTGGCTCCAAGATGGACTCACTGCTGTGCAAGAGCAAGCCCATCAATAATGGTACTAAAGCCTTAGTGATCACATACTTAAGAAGAGGAAAAGTTGCTGAGCTACAGCAGGTTTGTTGGCAGAACTTGTGGCCCCATGGGGAACCCATACAAGAGCATTCTGTTTCTGAAGGACTGTACACCATGGAAGGGACCCATGCTGGAGCAGTTTGCAAAAAACTGCAGCCCACGGAAAGGATCCATGCTGAAGTAGTTCATGGAGAACTGTCTCCTGTGGGAGGGACCCCACTCTGGAGTGGAGGAAGAGTATGAGTAGTCCTCCCCCTGAGGAGGAAGGAGGGGCAGAGACATCTTGGGACGAATTGACCACAAACCCTGTTCCCCATTCCCTGTGCTGCTTATGGGGAGTAGGCAGGGAAAATTGGGAGTGAAGCTGAGCCTAGTAAGAAAGGAGGGGTGTGGGGAAGGTGTTTTTAGGATTTGGTTTTATTTCCCATTCTCCTACTCTGATTGGATTGGTAATGAATTAAACTAATTTCCCCAAGTCAAGTCTGTTTCGTCTGTGATGGTAATTTATGAGTGATCCCTCTCTGTCCTTATCTTGACCCACAAGCTTTAAGTTATGTTTTCTTTCCCATGTCAAGCAAAGGAGTGGACTGATAAAGTGGCTTTGGTGCACACCTGGGGCCTAGCAAGGGTCAACTGCCACAAAACCCAGCCTGGCTGTACCTGATTACTGGGACTTGAAAATAAATATCTCTGACTGGAATAAGTGTCTGGGAGGAGGCTGGTGCAGCCCTACCCATCTCCTTGGAGCAGCAGGCTTCCAGGAATCAGAGTGTGTTAGTTTCCAGGGAACAACCACAGTCTTCATGGATCTCTCTGCTGGCTCACCTCTTTCCACCTATTCCTCTGCCAAAGTCCAAAATGTAGATTCACAAGAAGTCTAGTTAACTGTACAGATTCTTCATTTCCTGAAGGATGGACTCTCCCAAAGGAGACTTGGATGGTAGTTCATTTGTGAGCACATAGCATAATTTGCAGCCTTTAGTTAGTTACCAAACCTACACAACACATGGGGAAGGTGGGTACCTAACACAGGGATCCATAGAAGTCACTGAGCTGCCTAGGCTAGTCACTATGGCGCATCCACAACAAGAGTAGCTATTATGCCTAGGTGAGACACAGGAAAATTATCTCCAGCTGGGTTTCAGAACCTTGAGGACTTCCCAGTGGATGGGTGCCTGATGTCACTTGAAACACAGCAAGGACAATCTGAATCTTACCTAAATTGCCTACTGCCCTAGGTTGGCTTTACTTGTATCCAAAAAGGAGATATATAGATGTACTTGCATACAAGCAAATATTTACGCACACATATGTACATTTTACTGTGCGACCCTTGTGCTATTATGAAGACTCTATATTAAGATAGAGACCTTACCAGCAGTGAGAAAGCATTAAAGCACAGGCCCAGCCATTCCATCTAACAGAAATTCCCATCTCTCATAGTGGCTCATTTCAGACTCTAGTGGACACTGTTAAAGAACAAGCCAAATGGAGGCAAATGTCTGCTCTGGCATATCCTCCCTGCTTCTGATGTTTCCAGACTTCCCAAACCAATGAGTGCATTGAAGGTCTCATGAATCCTGATGGATTTTTTTTTCCCCATGAATTTCTCTAACACTTTTCTGACTCTTTTCCTATGTTTAACATCCAAAGCACCACTCAGCACTTTGCTGCATTGCACAAAAAGGCATAGTTTGTTTTCTTTTAAGCCTTCAGCCTGGTAACTTTGTGACCTTGAGTTACCAGAAACAGTGAATAATAATTGCTTAGTCATCTTCTCAGTATGTTTCATAACATATTATTATTTACACAGTTTCTGTCTTTTCAATTGTCTCTTCACTGAGTTTAAACTAGTTCAAGTCTATGAAATCCTTCCTCATGAGCCATGCCACACCTCTGGCCAATCCTGTTTTTCTTTTTTTGCCACCATTCTAAATTCTCTGTAACTTTTTTGAGGTAAGGAAGCAGAACTATACACAGAATGGAAGATGCAGGTGTATGTATATGAGCTTATATGTGTATACACACAAGGGCATCCTGATGTTCATTTCTCCATAGCTTTCTTCATAGTTTTGAGCATATTAACACCTTTTGTCATCCACAGTCTTCAAAATCTCCTTCATACCTGAAGTTAATTTAGAGTCTATTGTCCTAAGGGTAAAGTTTAGATTATTTTCTTCCTAACATATTTGCATTTATCAGTATGCAATTTCAGGTGCCATTTCTTACTACCCTGCAACTCAGACCTATGACTATCATTATCTACTGCAGCTCTTTGCAGTCAGATTTATTTTTTACTACCTTCCTTTCCAAGGCGTTTATGAATATATTCAACAGATACACAAAGTATTAGAATGACCGGCAATAATAATGTTATATTATTACTGGCTTGTTCCTGCATTGCTTCAGCAACTGGCCCCGAAATACTTTCCTGAAATGGGATGAGGAGTTCAGTTTTCATGACTCATTCTTAATTTATGAAGACCTGCAACAAGTGAGAATTTTTGCTAGTGCAGGTCATGAAGAGAGATGAAGAGAAATCATGAAGGTAAACCCCTATGGGCACTGAACAGTCATGACCTGTTATACAGACTTCATTTATCGTATTTATGATTTGTCCCATGTAACCTATTAAAAAAACTGATCCTATATGGTGCTCAGAACCATACAGTTTTGGTTCCTCTCCAAAGTCTGAGATGTGCAAATAAATATTTTTATTTTCTCTGCATATGAATTGACTTTTTATTAGCTTTTATGAGGTGTACTTGTGTTTAGTATTCTGTAAATGGAAACAAAGTGCTGGTCTACAGTGCTGGGGATCTGCATCTGTTACCCTGATTCTTCCAGGATGACATTTTGGCACAGAGAATGCTGTGATATATGCACTCACACACAAACATTCATTCCCAAAGTTTGATGTCCTTTTGGTGAAGTGCAGCCACTTGATATGGTTACTTGCTTGGGAAAACTTTTCCTGGAAGGCTTTGAAAATGAGGTTCCAGATACGCATTAGCTTTTTTTTTTTTTTTCTCCATGAAACTGTGAAGGGAACACATCATTTAAATGATAGCTTTTGTATGACCACGCTTTTCTCAAAATAAGGGAATTTGAAGGCATGCCTACAGAAAAAAAAATGCCATTTTGGACCTGCTATGCTCAAATCTTTAGGCAGCTTGGCTCACTAAGATGAGAGTCACATTTGGACTGGTAATTCTGAGCCAGTAATAATGAGCAAGAATCAAACACAGAAGTGAAAGGGCTCGTGTGACCAAGCAGCAGTTATTAGTGCCCCAAACCAAACCAGGTTCAATCATGTTCAGAAATGCATCTTTCTAATTAGGTGAGATTGCAGGAACAGTCTGCAAAAGCAGACATATCCATTACAAAGGGGCAAGAAAAAGATCAGTGAAAAGCAATGAAACCACTTGAAATGCTCAGAAAGAGATGGACTTAAATTGAAATAAGGTCAGCAGAAGTGGCAAGAAAAGAAAAGCTGTGTTGTAGCCTCATCCAAAAAGCATTCAGATATAATAGGGATTATGATAATATAAATATCTCCAGAGACATTAAGTGACATAAAATATCTATTAAGAAAAGTACATTCAGTGAGGTATACTGCAAATCATTATTAATATTCAATTCCAATCACACTGAAATCAAAGAGAGCACTCAGGGACTCTGGATTTGAATCTGAAAAGACAATTGAAAGGAAAGGAACAACAAAGAGAGAGAGAATAAATTTGATCATAAAAAATTGCAGAGAACATCAAGTAAGCTTTCTACCTATTGTATGGACAAAATCAGACATGACTTTAAGCACCTTAATATACTTAATATATGTTCCCTCAGCTTTTGCTGTTTATTCTAGGAACGAAAAGCTGTCTGTTCATCTAGAATTGTTCAGTACCTTTTAGGAAAGAAATAGGTATGAACAAACAGTAAGAATTATAGTAGGAAGATAGAAGTAAAAGGGCAGTACCCATCTGAATGCTTCAACTTATGGCAGATTGTTTTAGTGTGGTTGGACTGGAAAATACTGAGAAGATAAATAAGTTGTACCAGTAGTTTCAGAAAGAGGCAAGCCTGTTCAGATCAATGGGGACTAGACAGCTGAACATCATAGTAATGTTATTGCAGGATTAGTATTAAGTAAGTATTTTACTTAAATATTAAGTAAAAAACCCCTCCATTTTCAAAATAGTTCGTAAGTTTTTGAAAGTTTCCACTAGAACTGTTAAAAATATGGGTATTTTGCTCATTGCTCCATTGCATTTTAAAACCAGTTTTGCAGAATTCTAACCCAGTTTCATGTGCATTGGATGTATGAAATACATATTCTACTCAGTAAAAGGTAGCTATATGACTTTTTTCTTTCATTAGCAGGCTGATTATTTTGATGAAAAGTTTGTGAAGTGTCTAACTGAAGGATTATTCTACCTGAGAAGAAGGTATTTCCTGTGTTTTCTCCTCTGTTCTTTGTTTGCTCAACTCTTTAATCTTAAAGACATCTTTCAGGAAGAAGAGGTGGCTCAGGAACCATAAAGGGTAGGAAATATGATTCCCCTGCAAGCAAATAAAGAATCTATTTCTTCATTTTTGACTATTTCAGGTTTTTGGCATTCATAAACAGATATAGGTGTATGTGAAGATTTCTTTAATGATAACAGCACAAAATTAGCAAAATTATTTGTGCTCAGACTTTTAATAAAGCTACAAACAGTGTGGCTTTATCTGTACAATCTTTCTTTCCCCCACAAAAAAAAAAAAAAAAGAAAATATAGCCTACAGTTTCTAAATTACATAAAGTTCTTGAAGGATTGCTGGCAAGTTTATGGGAGTACACATTCAGACACTGTAGAATATTTTTTGCTGCATTTCTAGATATAATAAAGCATCTATCCATAGAAATAGATTTAAAACCAGAAAAAAATAATTTGTCAGCAAAGGAACCAAACAAGTCTCTGACATTGACTTCAGATCATACACTTAATCTAAGACCCAGTGCATGGACCATTGTAAGATCACAGTTTAGATGTTCAAAACAAAGTAAGAAATTTTACTGACACTCTTAAGAAGAATAGAAAAAGTTTCCTGCACCACATAAAACTTGGATTGGAAAAGGAATTTCCTATGTTATTTTACTTTGGATCAGGACAGTGTGAACCCTCTCTTAAAGGTACTGACATATAATGTCAACATGGACTGATGACTTACATCTGTGTCATATCAAAAGACATACGTGCATTTTAATTTGTATAGAATCACAGAATCGTTTAGGTTGGAAAGACCTCTAGGATCATCAAGCCTTCGTCCAACATCTCCCTCACCCCTAGACCATGTCCCGAAGCACCACATCTACTCATTTTTTTAACACCTCCAGGGATGATGACTCCACCACTTCCCTGGGCAGCCTGTTCCAATATATAGTAGTAGTTCACATCCACTGAAATATTGATGTAAATAAGAATAATGTCATACATTTAGTGACACTTCAGCCACTCTGGTACCTGAAGCACAGGAGAAAAAATGAAGATAAAATCTGTAAGGGATTTCATTCTGGATGCTTAATGTTTTCCTGCACAAATGTAGAAGAAGGTATAAAGCTACATCTTCAGAATAGCTTAGCCCTTTTACATGGAGTAGAAAGTATTTTCAACCCATGAATTTTGCATATCAGTAAAGCTGTTCCCAGTCTGTCATTCCATTACTGGGGGTTGTATATGAGTGTCTCAAGAGGAAATTACATTGGGGTGGAAGATGAACATGGCCCAGATTCAGTTTTCCTTAATCCTTTTATTGGAAGAAATGGTGTATCATACAAAATACTGTTGACTCAGATCACAGAAAGACTTTGGAACATTCAGGGTCCATTTTGCAGATATAAAAGCAATATTCCCTTCAGATTTCACAGATTTCCCAGACTGTATTATAGGATTATCAGTAATGAGAATATGCCTAGCTAAACTGAAGAACAGAGCTACACCTGGACTTCTATAACTGCCACTTTTAGTACATAGGACAGTCCTTTGCATCTTAGAAAAATGGTTTTGTTTCAACTTCTGGAAACTACTTTGTTTGATAGAGCTGTTTTCTGGCTTTTTCTACAGAGAAAATGGGAATAGTTAGTCTTCCTTCCATTCCTCCTCATCTCCCCAGTGTATTCTGAATAGTATCAACAGAAGATACTGTGTGTTCAGGAGTGTGTGAGTAAAGATATACATATCTAACTTTTGCTGCCCATTGTTGATAATCACTGAGTACCTTTCTTTGTCCAGGAAGTCCTGTACAGTTAAATCCAGTATATAAAGAAAACAGCAATATCACAGCTTCGAGTCCTTCTTTCCTCATTCCTGTTTTAACAAGATACATTTGGGGTGTGTTTGGGAGTGTATGATTGTGCTTTCTGCCTGTATACAACACCCTGTTTCTTTTTAATTTTTCAAAGCTTTCACCCTATTTCACAACTATTCAAGCCACAGATAGCAGCTACATAATTAAACTATAGTTCAAGCAAATAAGCTGCATTTGAGGACAATGTATGACTTGTTGCCTGAACGCTGCTGGTAAACTGGAAAAACACCAACCTTTTTAACTGGGCCTATTTGTTTGAAAGCTTGGCTTAGCTAAAATGGACTCTGTCTTCCTAATGCACTCATCATGCTTAAAGCATTCCGAGAAATACCAGTTTCCAATTGCTTAACTGCAGAAATCAATAGAAAAGTGAACATGTGCACATTCTGTCTTTGCCAGCATTATCTTAAACTATTAAGTCACTTCATTCAGTCTCCTCAATTACTTTTTAATTCTCTTTAGCCTAGTAAGCCTTTTCCCTACTTCCCCTGCTCCCTTATCTGCAATCTAAGAGTTTCTGATAGTCTCTCAAGCTTCTTGGAAAGAAAATAAATATGGCCTATTTCAAGATTTGCAATATCTATTGCAGGATGAAAGATACATAGTGAAAAAGAGACTCAGTCTCAAAGTACCAGAAAGACATTCAATAAAAACTGATTCTGCTTTCCATGGCATACATTTTACAAGTATTGGATTGCAAGATATTGTGGAACTGGAGTGATTAACATCACACTTTAACTACACATTACAACATGACTTTATGTTGCTCAATTAGAAATGTCAGAAATTTTTCCACAAATCCTTTTAGTTTGGGGATTCTCATCTTTTCCCTTGAAAGATGGGCTAATTTTTTTGATTCACACTTTCTTAGGATTTATGTAGTGTTCTGCGCCTCAGAAGTAAACAGGGCAGAAGGCTTAAATGACAATACAATGTAGGTTTCTGTAGCTGAATATAATGAGTATATAAGGGAATATGCAGATATTTTCAAATAGCTAGACTATATTAGCAATTCTGCTCTATGTAATGTGGAGAAATATCAAAACATCTGGCTGCATTAATCTGAGACTGATTTAAAGCCCTGGTTGGAATTGACACCTCACCTAATGATATAATCACATATTATTGGATATTGTATTTGTAGGAACAGTTTATAACTTCCAGGATCTGCAGCTGTTTCTAAGAACTCCATCAGCTATGTGGCTTTGGAAATCTATGTAAACACAGCTTCAGCCTGTACATACAGCCTTGAGGGAATAGAAAGGTGTAAGGAAACCTATCATGAATTACTTGGGCTTATACTGTGTAGCCTCTTCTCTCTGGTACGGTGCCATCTCTGTCTGTCGTTGCTCTTCTTTTGTTCCAATTAACATGAATTCACTTTGTACTTCAAAAACTTGACCTCTGCTTCCCCCATTATTAATATTTTTATCCTTGAAAAGTATTACAGAAGTCTCTCCCTGTCCTTCTTCTCCTCTAACACAATTTAAACACGAAATTATTGTGATCTGGCTTTAGACAATGCAGGATCTGTTGTAGGTCTAGACTAGGTAGTTTTCTGGTCAAAGCCAATCAAGCAATGATTGAAACAAATGCTGTTCTAAATGAAGTGCATGTGTTTTATCTCTTGCTTCCATTTTACTTGTACTTCATTTAAACTTCTTGACCTCTCATCAGCCTCTGAGTCCTTTACGGCTTGTGTTGTTTCTGTAGTTGTGCAATATGAAATAAATGAAAAAAGTCTTATGCACTGCTGAAAAAGATTTAAGAATAACACAGCACAATAATGTAAAAAAAAAAAAAAAAAAAGTTCAGTGTTAGTGAACACACACATTGGGATTTTGGAAATGTTTTACAAAATCTAGTATTTTACTTTATCTTTCAAAAATTGCTGTATATTGGGTTATCTTGATATATGATCTGAAATAGGTGAGAGAGTCATATCTGGAAATCAACTAGTTCTATGAACAACTTCTTGGAAACACATTAAATTGATTTATCAATGTAATATTTTTCTAATCTTGTTATTACTATCTTAATCATTTTTATTTTCATGGGTTAATAAAACTCCTACAAAGTCCAGGCATTCCCTACTTCTCTGATACCAGAACTGATTTAGAGAATTCCACCAAGACCCTTCTGAAAACCTTTAATAAGCTGGCTCAGGCTGCCTTTTCTTTTTTAAGACTCTTACATAAACATATGGTTTTCTTGTATTAGAGAAATATATTGTGCAAAATAACAGGAAGAATCTGTAGGACCTTCCTTTTCTTTGTAAGTCCTCACTATAGTTTCTGTGAGTAGTCAGTATTGGGCATAGACATGTTCCACAGATTGTAACAGGAAAAATGGGATTATCCGTGGCATAATTTCCTTCATCAAATCATGTCAGCTGTGCAAAGCTGACAATCCTTTTCTCAGTTTTAATTATAGAAGATAGTAATTACCCGCATTGTAAGCATAAAGTAAGATAGTCACAACTTTTTAATTAATTTCTAACATGTCACAACTCCATTAGGAAGGCTTGCAGATATCACAGAATCACAGAATCATTCTAGTTGGAAAAGACCTTAAAGATTATTGGGTCCAACTACTAACCTAACTTTACTGCATCCACCACCGAACCCTGTCCCCTTGCCACACATCTTACTTAGGTCAAATAAAACCACAGAATATACTTGGAAGAAATGCAATAATTTGACCAAAGACACAAACAGCTCTCCTGTTACGAGTTATATCCATTGACACAAATGGGTTTATAGTGGCTGCAACTCAAACACAGCAAAATACATGAAATGAAGTGTATTAATTGGACCAGGAAGATTATTGGCATCCCTGGGATTCAGACTCGTGTTTCTACGAATTCTGGCTGACCATTAGACTGCAAAACACTTGTTTCATGTCTGATATAGTTTTAATATTTAGGTCTGTTGAAATAACTAATGCTGAAATAAACTTCTTTATGGTGGTGAAGTATGAATAGTGTTTCTAAGTGAGAACACTGCAGTTCATATCATTAAAATTTCATGAGATACCACTTCCCTTGATTTTGTTCAAGTTGTGAAAAAACAGATCCTTGTATTATATTTCTTTTGCTTAATTGCTAATAATTTCTCTGAAGAGTGTTAGTGACAATTACCTTCTCTCTCTAAGATACTTTCACCACAAGCACTTCTGCTTGCTTTCAGAGGTGGAAGAACTACAAAACCATCACACCAGAGACTGTAAGAGGAAGAAATCAATGGAAAGTCAGTCTTTTAGCCCCTGCTGCTGTGATCATTAATCACTTTTTCTTACACTGGGAGAAAAAAAAAGTTTTCAAATTAATTTCGGTAGTGAATGCTAAACAGGCATTAAGAAATGCACTTACTTCTCTCTGTTGAATATGATGAATTCTTTCCTTACAGTTTCCAAGCACTGCTGCAGGTGAACGTTCTTTAAAAAACAGCATGAATAGGTTGATTTAAAAAGATGGAAAATCATAAGCAAAAATCACAACAACAAAAATGATACCGAAGAAAAAGGCTTATGAATGAATACTATCAAAAGGCATTTTGAAGACTTTTCAAAAGTGGGCTGAGATAGCACAATCATCTTTCTTTTGGAAGAAATTTCCCACAAAAATTTCCTAAGGATTTTAACATCTAATATCTCTAAGAACAGCATTCATGAGCATTCAAATTCATTAGGAATAGCAACGGAATTTATAAAACCTCATGGAAATTAAAATTCAAGTCTGGAAAATGATTATTTCTTAATCTTGTCAGAAGTTTAGACTGTTTATACAATGAGACTACATGGGACATTAGTCAACATTGTAAGAGACAGCTTTAAAACATTTATAAATAATGAGCTTTTAATTACATTCCTTTCATTTTGGGTACTAGCAGTGGATAAATACTCCTTCTAACTATTTGTCCATGTGTGGGAAGCATATTTGCCAACAGGCAACAATTTTTCATACTTTAAATGAGCATCTGTGAGAATCTTAAAAATTATTACAGATTAAACATGCTCTTACTATTTAATTGTAATAAATTATTGCTTTTCATCTTGTTTTGGAGATGGCTTATGCTATACATGAAATGACAGACATAGAGGTCAAGTCCATTTTCAGAGATAATAGAACAACTGAACTTAGCTGAGTTTGTCCATTAGAGAATGTAAATTAAATGCCACTGACCAACTTACCAATGGGCAGGTTTCCTTATTTCCATCTCTGGATTTGTTTTTGGCAAGTCTCTTTTTCTTTTTATGGAGAGGCTTGGACTCTAAAATCATTTCTTCAAGTTCAAATGTCGGATCACAGTTCAGTCTTCCTTTCTGGTACAAAAGGATTCAAAATTAATCTTTGAAGCATCATTGTGTTTTTTTTAGTTTGCCTGGCAAGTGTTAATAACATTAATAATGATCCAGCTTCCTCATCATATCTGTAAAATAAAACTGTCTTTTTAGCCTAGAGTGATGCTTGATGTTTACATAATGGAGGTAAGAAGAAAATCATATTATAAAGCAATTATAAAGAGTTAGATCCTCTTCCTAGTTATATACAGATGTATTCCTAAAGTGACTACAATTATACCATCCCAAGGAGAGAGATTAATCTGGCCCAAGGTCTTCAGCAGAATATCTATTAGCACTGTAGAACATAAATGGCAACTGTAATAGTACGTAATAGGAGGTATGGGGAATAATTCTAAGACCTTTCTTGTTAAAGTCTGATTTTCTGAAGACATGCAGCTGGATTCAGCTACCTAGCTCCTGTCCATCATAGCAAAGGAAAGCCTTTTTTGGTTAGCAGTGCTTATATCATAAAACAGTTCTATTATGCTTTTTCTGACCCATTACTTACATTACTTAAATATTCAGAATTCTCTGTTTTTATGTTGATTTGTGGTGTTTGAACCAAATACTAAGATTCTTTTTTAAGCAGGATGATTGGAAACATTATTTCTATATGGTGGTTTCCTTCCTTGATTCTTTTCAGATTCTTCCTTAATTATTTTCAGGTTCCTGATTCTTTCAGATCTTTTCAGCATAGTTATGCCTTTAGGTGTTTGGGTTTTTTTATTCTATCCATTGGTGCAGTAAAGCCATCTCATGACAACATTTGGGATTAAATGTTCCTCTCCTATTTAGAGATAAGAGATAGGGTATGGCCAGAGAATCTATGGTTCAGCTGAATCCAATACATTCTTCAAGTCACTACTTGGCATCCAAATTACCAGATAGGTGTTTTGCTACTCCTATAATCAGAATAACATGACCTCCTTTCTTTTCCTCATTTTCTCAAAACATTAAAAAAATGTTTGCAAACAATTTGAATTGTGTGGTGGAAGATCTTAAAAGCAGCTTGTTTTCCTCTGGGACTTCTGAGAGTTCAATCATACCATTGTTGCTGTCAAGGTGGAAGTACTAAGATAAGTCACATATAAATGGCAGATATTATTCATTAACGAAAGACACTAAGCAGTAAAACCACACCAGAAACCAATTCTTTAACTTACGGTGTCCTACAGTGAAACATTTGATTTAGAGATCACTCCATCTTTTTTGTTTCATGCAAAGTCTGTGTGCTCAAAGCATAATATTAATCTCTCTTGACGCCTTTTCCTGCATACTATCCCGTCAGGCTTAGTAAAGTGTATTTGTTTGTTATTAATGGAGGTTTATAACGTATTTTTATTTATTTATAAATAATTCCTTATGTTTGATAAATATCAGTTCCTATCTTGAGCATGTACAGTTTTAAAATTTGTTTGGGCACTTAAAACTACATGACTTTAATTCTGAACCTTTAAAAATATAAGGAAATTACCTTTAAATAATTTCTTGCTTCCTTTATCAAATGTTTGACAATACAAAAAAACTACTAACAATTTATATCTCCAAGCTCAATGGAAAGAAACTAGCTAATCCATTAAAAAATACATGATTAGTTAAGCAAGAATGATGTTTACGGAATTAAATTGCACAGGGATATATAAAACTATGGGACCTTCCTGCCACAGGTCTTCCACATACTCTCTTGCCTGCAGAAAACAGGCAAGCTCTTGACAGTAATGACAAGCTGTCAAAAAATTGTAAAATTCTCCCCAGATTGCAGTGTATGTTGGCCCCAATTCCCACTCTCACCAAAGCCTGAAAACCAAGAAATATGTTGTCATGTGGCCTCAGTTAATCAGTGAAGATTTTTCTGGTGCAACAGAGCAAAAAGTTCTTGGAAAATGCCTGCCCACACTTGGTCTCATGAAACAGTAAAGTTCATTATAAAAAAAAAGTGTTGTGCTAGAAAAAATGCTTTGAATCTCACCTTCTCACCATTTTTCCTAACACACTTAATTGACCAGGTGGAAGAAGCTCTGTCCTGAAGTATCTAGTAGAACTTGTAATAAGACTTTCAGATTAATCCAAGTAGATGAAAATAACTATTTACTCCTATTTCCTTTTAAACATGCAATATTATGTTGCCTCCAATATTATAGACCCCCCTCCAATATAGATTCCTGCTAAAACACAAATAAGGTGAATCTAAATGTGGAAAGAATAGCTGTTCTTTGGACATATGTTTAATGGCAGTTCACAGTATTTCAAGAGGACTTCCTCTTTTCTCAGTCTTCATCATGTTCACCATTCTCAACATCAGCCACAGACAGAGGTCATTTGGCTAATAGAGCAGAAGACATATAGGTTCCACAAATACATTTAAAATCACTTTTTTCACCATCCTTAAGAAGTAAGGAAAATCTATACTCTCTCAGGAGTAAGATACCCTCAAAACAACTCAAACCCAAGTGGAAAGAAGAAAACAGCCACATGAGAATTCTGAAGTAAGGAGTTATAGTTACTTGTGTGTCACCAGATGGAGACCATCACACACTTCTTGTGCTCCAACTCCAAGTAGGCTGGGCATAAGCCAGCTAGATGTGGGAAACTTATACTCCCTTTATTAGGTCCTATTACTACAGCCAAATGCCGTATCTCACTGCTTAGGAGGCAGACTGTGGTGGGTTAACCTTGGCTGAGTGCCAGATGCCCACCAAACCACTCTATCACCCCCCCTTTTTCTTGTCTCCCTCCTCAGCAGAGAAAAAAAAAAAGGGGGGGGACAAAAATAAGATGGGAAACAAAAGCAGTTTAATAATAATGGAAGCAAAGCCAAGCAAATCCGTCTGCAGAAGCAAAGGAAAACAAAGATTTATTCTCTACTTCCCATCAGTAGGCGATGTTTGGCCAATCCTTGGCAAGCAGGACTCCAGGACACGTAGTGGTTGCTCTGGAGGACAACCCCCCTTTCCTCCTCCTTCTCCCTACCTTTATAACTGAGCTGACATCATATGGTATGGAATACCCCTTTGGTCAGTTTGGGTCAGCTGTCCTGGTTGTGTCCCCTCCCAAGATCTTGCCCACCCCATCCCCCTGGATGGGAATGTTGGGAAGAGCCTTGGTGCTGTGCGAGCCCTGCTCAGCAGCAGTCACAACATGGGGGTGTTCTCAACACCCTTCCAGCTCCCAGCACAAAGCCCTGCTCCAGGAGGGTGCCGTGGGGACAATCAGCTCAGCCAGACCCACTACAAGTGGTCTTATGGGAAACACTGAAATACATGAAAGCTGGCAAAGAGGGCCTCAAGTCTAGCTGTGCTATCTGCTTTAACCACATTGGTGATAATTACATTTTATATGGATACAGAGAGATATCCTTCAAGCCAAGATAATGCAATGCAGAAGAAACCCAAACATGATAGGAAAGCAATGTCACCCATTAGCCAGGCAACACCAATCTTCCCTCACCATGCCAAAGCCAGAGCTGGAATGGTAGTTGAAATGGCACCTATCTATAGGCAGTATAATCATTTTGAGGGGGGGAAAAAAGTCAAATTATGCTACATCACAGTCAAGATTCACAACCCTGCTAGGCCCCAAGGGATCTCACCTCAGCCCAGGCAGGTCATTAGGAGCATATTACGTAGAACACACAAAATGGATTAAATCAACAATCAATAGAAAAGACAAGGCAGCGTGTTTAGTTGACAGATCATGGTAATAAGCACTCCAATAAAAGTAGTTTTCCGTGTAATGACTGTAAAAGCCGAAAAAATCTGACCTGAAACTGCAAATTCAAGTGTAGGTTCACAAATCTTTCTGGTGACTTCGAAGTTGCTACACTACCTAAACTCGGTGTGTGGGTGGAAGCCACACACTCTGCTTCTGAGGAGTCACAATTGTCCCTTTATGGACTTTTCCCCACTAGTGCTATTTCCCCTCAAGCACAAGATTTCCGTGCCTCAGTTATCACATGATGTGGGATATTACTACCACCTCCCAAGTCCCACATTTCTCATCTCCTGGCGGTTTAAACTCACAAAGTTGCTCTTTTCTGTGCCTCTTTTCATGCCTCGCCCCATGCAGCCCTGCTTTCATTAGTACCTTTGGGCGCTATTATGATACAAATAGTAAAAAAAAAAAAAAATCCCTAATATGATACAAATATTAAAAAAAAAAAAGAAAAATCCCTATGAGTGAAGCTGTCTGTCAGGACTATACAGATATGCCCGGTAAATAGAACCGGCCATGCTCTCACTGGTGGTCTCAGGGCCAAGCAACGTTAACTTCTGACCACGGCTCAATCTAAGTAAACTGCAGCAAAACAATAATGCTGGGATTAAAACTTCAGATATGGGCTCTGTGCTTGGTGTGTTTAAAGCAAGTATAATAATCTTGCAGGTTTTTAGGGAGGAAGCCAAGTATGTGTACTTCCAAGTATACAACATGGACTTAGATGTGAAAGGGCTTATCTATCCTGAAGTAGATAGATTTAAATAATTATTGAGATTATTACATAGCAGATTATGACCAACGGCAGACAAATTAGTAAGAGCTTGCTGTGAGGTTTTCATTCTAAATTCCATGACTGCCGGGACCTAAACTCGGGTACGTGTTGTGCATTGTTTGTTACATGGAAAACGCTGCTGCAATGCCTCCTGCATACCCATTAGCGACGGGTTTTTTTCCTCTTCTTCTTCTGAGATTCTCTGAGATATATTGCCCTTCTGAGATTAAAATCTAGACCTAAATCTTCAAAGCAATTACATAGACAAAAAGCAGCAATCTCCTCCTGCTACACAAGACTCAGGGAGTAGAAATCGCCAGATCAGAAGGCGATGGTAGATTATCAAGCCTGAGAAAAGGCATGATATCCTGCACGAGTGATCAATACATGAACAAAGATTCCTACCTTAATCTCGCCCCTCTATAAAGCTGCCGGAGTTTGTTGCAGATTGTAATGGAAAGACAATGCGACAATAAAGATTTCTACCCCCACTCAGGAAATAGTGCATTTAAAGAGCTAAAGCAAAACAAAAGAAGAATGAATACAGAAGGAAATCCACCTTTCAGCCTGGTTTTGTTTTCTTCCTTTGCTTGAAATAAAACGCTACTGATTTTTGGTCCTTTTGAATACTTCTTTTTTTTGGAAGGTTTATTGAAAAGAAATGAGTCACTGGGGAGAAAGAAGCTGCTTTTGAGGTCCTCAAAAACTGGATTTTTGGAATGTATTGTACCTACTGATGTTCTAATTGCTAGGTATAATATAAAAATGAAGCAAACATTATTACAAAGAGAAGATTATAATGAATCAACTCCAAGTCACATAATTCTGGCTTTGTTCCAACATGCACTTAAACGAGTAGCGGTGTCTGTGACAGCTACACTGGTATTTGTGACTTATTTTAAAAGGCGGGAGGCAAGATTTTTAAAATGATTGGTGTCATTGTGATTCCACAAGCATCAATAAACGAGGAGGGTTTTGTGCCACCACAAAGAGACAATGTCACCCTAAATGGACATGGGGAGAAACTGCCTATAGCATGAACAGAGCTGGGATTTCACTGAAAGGAGTCAATGAACTCCTCATTTTCCAAGGTAGGCGTTCAATTATGACAGCAGAAATCAGCATATTTTCATGCCTAATTCATGCCTAAATTATTCGATGAATTTGGATCTTTTAAAATTATAATTGCACACAGTGATGGATAAACTGTGGTTGGCATAATACATTGCCTGTAATCTAACACAAACCAGGTAGAATCTTCAAATATTTAAATGTTTCTTGTTACTACTGACATGAATGACAATCGGAAGCATAGATATCTGCAGGACACGGATCAAAAATCACTGTAATCTGGGTGTAAAGTTTTTGTCACTATGTTACAGAAGAAGAAACAGAGCCCACTTTTTCTGGACAGTTAACCAAAGATTACAGAAGGCACACATGTCAGGAAAGGATTAAAAGAGAAGAATTTTAGAGTCTGATCACAAGCCACAGTTCTTTTATGCTATTAAAAGTAAATCCACTGAGGTTAACAAAAAAGTGTTGTCTGTGAAGCTTGCTTGATTTTAAACAGAAATAATTAAATACTGCTGTAGTTGTCTAAAGAAATAAATACTTCTAAAGATCAAACATCTCCTTTAAGAGGGGATTAAATGTTATCGCAAAAATTTTTAGTAACTGTATTTGAAGCCATGAATAATGCATGTAGAAAAAGACCTGTAGCAGAAATAAAATAAAAAGCCACCCAATTATATGCGGCATTTATAATTTCAGGTACAGAAGGAAGCATCTCCTATTGTGTACGGTAGCACTCAGCTGTAAGTGACAAAGTTATATGATACTGCAACAATAAAAAGGGAAATTTAGATCTGCAGTAAAAGAATTGAAATGGATTTTTGTCTACGAGGGTCCTCAAATATCAACACTGTGCACCATTTACACTAACAAGATGGTTGTTCCACATTGCAGTAGACGTTTTGATGTGCATATATATTATTTAGTATTATTGAGAGGGAAATGACGCTTAGCTAGAGTAAAAACATGATTGTACCTAAATCAACTCTTGAACCGTCTGTAGGAATTTGTTTACCAGTAACCTCTTATAACTTTCGTTCTGTGTTTTGTTCAATATTCATCAAGTATTTTAAGCACCTCGTATTCTTTATGTAGAAGGAAATAACCACTAGGCTCACAGCAGACATAAGAATTACATATTGCAACTGCAGCCCTCCCAAACCACTACAGGGAAACGTTCAACGGGTGGTTGAATGCTGATGGTTCATTACCTGGTTAGACTTCGCCCTTGTCATCTTGAAAAGAAAGGCCTCCTAAAGAGCTGAACCCAAGGTCCTTCTCTGGGCAATATGGTCCCTGGCTTTGTAAGTGGTCTTCTCCAGGGTGGTGGTTCTGGTTGGGGATGCATGAGTTTAAAGTATACTTCAGGTTTGACTGGCAAGGAAGGACAGCTCAGGGACTAAGGGACAAGCTGTTTTACAGAAGATCCAAATTTATGCTTTCCTCCTCCCACAGATCTCTTTTACACACTTGACACATGTTATGGTACAGCTATTGGGTGTCAGGAAACAACCTGTTTTCTGGGCAGAACTCGAGCTATTCTACATTTGCCCAGGATTTCCAGATGCTCACCTAGTGCTATGGTGCATGAGTTTCAAGAAGGTTTGTATGGAAAGGAACATGGCTTCGTTTCTCTGAACATTGTTAAAGAGTAGTATTAATTGCTCCAAGTTGCTTGCTCTTGTTTTGTGCAGTTTGACAGGCAGACAGTCACCTATAATCTGCACCCTGATCAAGTCTTAGCTTTGGAGAGGTATAAGCAGACCTGTAATCATATGGAAATCTTACCTCTGAGCTACCCATGGGCTTTAGGTGGTCTCAGGAGGTGGTGGTGATGGGATGTGTAAGAGTTCTGGGCAGAGGAGCAGTGACATGTCAGAGTCTTTCTGTGAGCCCAGCCCCTGGCTACTCTATGGGCCAGGTTTCTGCTGTAAAATTGAGACTGCAGCAGATCCCTTTTCATAGGCATGTTATGAAGATAAATATACTTACAAGGTGTTTTAATATGCTCATGTATAAAGACTGCAGAATGCTCTTGGTAATTTTATGGGAATTAGAACTGGAGCTTAATTTCCTTTCCTAAGATTTATATTTCTTTCAGTTCTTTTTAAAGGTTTCCAGAGGGGAAAAAGAATTGAAGATTGTAAACCAAAAAGAAAGAGTCTTTAATCCTTTGATTAAACTTTTGTTATAATGGTGAGGACTATCACCTGAAAGGAAGGTTTTATTACTGAAATATCATCAGATACTATGACTGAGATTCTTAGCATGTGCTATAAATTTCTCTTCGCTACTGCTGATACTTAAATATAGTCCACATCGAAACCTCACATCTAATCAGCCACCTAATCAGCTTATTAATCAATGTCTCACAAGTAGTCTTGACCTCCCTAAGACCACAGCATTATCAATGATGCCAAAAGGCACCAATCTGAGATTTGAAAAACCTTGCCAGTACATCAGAGCCATACAGGCAGGATTTTTATTCAGTATTTTGACCTTGAAACCTCTTGATTCATCAGACTTGTCAGTGACATAAGTAAGGTCAGGTCCTGGGCATCTGGGGACCCTCTGACAGTCTTGTTTCATTTTCACAAGAAGTCACCGGCATGCAAATGGCACAGCTGGCAGCCCTCCATCAGTGGGACGGTCGCCAAGGCCAGCAGACTTGGTCGCTGAGGGGTTTTCCATCATGGCTGACAACCATCACTGTTCACCCAGCGTCACTCTGGTGCTCACGGCAGAAGAGAGCAAGCACTGCTAGGCTCGTGACGCATTTGATGTCCTACAGCCAGGCTACTCCACAAAACCTGCAGACAGCTGGACCTAAAGCAAACTACCTCAAGACTGATCTGTTTTATTCTGGGGATGAGGCTACCTCCTGACAACCTGAGATCTGAAGCTCATGAGAGGGAAAAAGCCATCCTTGTCAGGTCCTGGGGCAGACATCACTCAGCTGGTTGAAAATCAAGCCAGAGGATTGTGACCAGTGTCAACAGAAACACTGGGGGCTTTTGTTTTTTTTTTTCTCCTGTGGGGTTGAGAATGATAAAACCTATTCATGACAAGCACTTCATGAACAATGTGGCTCCATAGGTAAATGTCCTCTTTGTTTAGCTGCACATCTGCCACACACCATACTCACAAAAGCCTCTATCCTGCATCCTTAATGGGATGCTTTTGTATCTTTAGTCCTGCCTGGTGCTAATTAATGACCTGCACACAGGTCTGATGTTTAAACAGACTTGCTCCTCAGAAGCCAGTGGAGGATAATGAATCTAATTCCATGAACACAGCAATAGTACAGACACACATTTCCTCCCTCCTTCTGACAATTCATGTTCCAGATTGCAGTGAATAGCCCAACATCTTCTACACCAGTATCTCCAGTTCTCGCAAACAACTAATTATTCTCTAGCCCACCACTGCTGTCAGCCAAACTGGCTTTTTAACTTTGCTCCCTCCCACCCAACACTAAGCAGCAGCAATAAGGGAATAATAGATTTAATTCCACTTTCAGCTATTTGGTTCTAATTTTCTACTGGTGTCAGAGGAAGTTTGAATAGCTGAGAGACATACCACTTCCAGTGAAGGAAAGGGCCCACTGCTTCACTGCAAATCTGTGGCAATTCCTTTGTATTCATCAAGGCAATAGAGGACATACCCATCAATATTCGCTAAAGACACTGCACCAGGACTCCCTTTGCTGTGACAACAACGAGCTCCATAACTCTGACCTTTTCCAGAACAAAGTGTCAACCAAGGATCCAAATTACAGATATTTACTACTAGAGATAAAGGGGTAAATCCATTGCTGGTTGTAACAGTGGATAGTGTGTCTTTTATGCACATAGGTCTCTGTAAGGAGGTCTGGCACATCCATTGCCAGTGACTTACAGAAGTCTTGTTGAAGCAAGGCAGAACACGAGAAGCTGGATGAGGGAGTTGCTGGCAGGGACTACATGAGTTCGCTACTGCAGCCAGGGCAGCGTTGGAGAGCTGAGACCTCTAAGGGTTCTTCTAATCTGCCACTTAAAGGCTTTTTCCAACCTAGATGATTCTATGATCTTTGGAGAGCTTTATTTCTCCTCCTGTGCCTGCAACTATTGCAACTACTAACATTTCTTTGCGCTTTCCGTATCGCGCCTGAAACCACGGTACTAGTCTCTTTGTTTGAACACCGATTTGCTAGTGAAAGATCACAATAACCACGCTCTCTGCCCTGAGATCATTTTACTCTTTACAACTTCTTACTTTCATTCTTCACAAGACATCAGAAAGTGCAAATAAAGATCAAGAGTTTAAGCAACGAAATTTACCCAATGATCGTTTTCCCCTCAAGGTTCATTATAGGAGGCTGATGTGTTCTTAACAAGGGGTTTTGGTACATGGGCTGGACAGTGCCCACTCTTGTTCTACCCCTTTCTAGTACCTTTAGACATAACTGGTTGCTTCAACAAGGGTAGTATTAATAAATCAATTGTTAGAAGAATACACATAGCCTCAAGGATTATGCACAAGCTATTAACAGCAATATGTAGAGGATAATATATGCTGTTTACTAGCTGAAATAATAATCAGGCTGATTTAGGTTATCAGCCTTCTCACAGCACAAGGCAAAATTAAAATGAGCTACTGGGAAGTTAATTTGAGATGTTTGCTCTTTCAATACAGCTTATGCACCAAGATGAGAAAAAAAATGGTGCAAGAATTGCCACAAGCAAGTTCAAACAAACGGCATTAAGGGAATGGGTACAACTAAACATAATTTATAGATCTTTATGTGGAGAGTTATCTTGGTGAATTGTTCTTTTCTTGTAGGAGTGGACTGAGGAGCTGGGAAATTTTTGTCACAGATTAGTTGTGAAACAACACTGCTGAGTTTAAGAATGGGTTATACCTCTTTGCGTCATTTCATGTTGAAATTACAACTTTTCTTTTAGTAGACCAGGTGCACGGTTGACTGGCTTAAAAGGTAAAATTTCATTAAATCCTATAGAAATCCGGGGTACAACTTTTTAGAAGGATGCGAATCTCTTTGGATCTTAGTGCGCAATGTTGAAACCAAAAGGAAGAGTCTAGAATCAAGCCTGGGAATAGGAAATATCCTATAAAACGACCAAATGCTCCTCATTTCCTCACACGTTTTACCTCATCGTTGCAACTGTGGTTTTAAGAAAGAAGCACCACAACTTCCGAGTGAATGTTTCGCCTAATTGCTTTGTTCAGAACAGTTCTGTATGTGGAAATGCAGAGCTGCCCGCAAGAGAAGCTTTTATTTCATGCAGGTAACATAGCCAGCCTGTAACCTTTCTGACATTTAGGGCGTTTGATCGCTGGCGGTAAATGCTTAACAAGCAGAGATGTGACTGTGTGGCATGAAGCCTGCATAATTTATTTTTAATAGTCTGATAAAATCCATCGCACAGTTGAAAGACGCATAAAGATTTGGATAGTGGAGAGGACTACCCATACAAAGATTTACACAAATGACCGTGTTATGGGAAGAGTGATGGGGTGTTAAACTGCTGGGAACCATTTGAGTTAGGGCGTATTTTGAGAATGGGCTAAATATTGTCGTTTTAAGGAGTCCGTGAAAATCAGATGGTTTAATACCATCCTGAAAATATGATAGTATCCGACTCCACTAAAGCAAGAACCTTGTAGGCTTATAGACACCCTGAAATAAAAAGGGAAAGTCTGACTGATCCTCGATTACAGTGCCTCTTATTACAATTCCACAAGGCAACAGCAATAAGAGATTATCATGTGTGATCCAAAAACTAGCCTGCACCATTTCGTTATAATCATAAGCGATGGTCTGTTTTTAGAGTGTGTAGTTTTAATTAAGCTGATCTTTGAGAGGGAAGTGGATGGGCTTACATAAAGAGATCTCTTTTTCTTCATAATGAAGGTTGATGTAACTTTACAAAATTCAATTATTTCTACCCAATGCTGCATATGAAATATTTGGGAAATGACTGAAACAATTCTTAAAGCAAATTATACCACTGTCAGAAAACAAGAAATCAGTGTGTCAAAACATGAGGATATTTCTGTACAAAGCATCTAGCGAGTGACTTTATACAGACCATCCCCATCTGAATATTATATTCCTCTCATTAATTTTATCTACAACTAGAAAGAGGAATATTTTCTGTTTGCCATTTGAAATTAAAATAATAATAACACAAATGAAAAATGCCTTCAAACATAACACAAAGAAAGATGTAGAAGAATGTTACGTTTTAATTCATCTAAGCTTACCCAGTACTGTAAAAACTTAGGTAGAGGTTTACAGCTTTTGAGATCCCAGCATAACTACATTTTCTGCAGTAAAACCAGATCTATAAAATCCCATCCACAATTCTCACATCTACGTTTTTAATAAGTGGGTTTTATATACTAGTTACCTAAAGGAAGACCTAATATAACAGCAAGTGTTACACCATGGGCTCTGCTGGTTTTATTTCCAATTAGATCAAGTGGTGTTAAAGCCAGAGGTGCTCAAACATGGGCCTGGTGAGCCCTGTGGAAAGTGACTGGATGAACATTTAGAGCTGGTTAAATCGTTCTTTTACACTGATCTAATATCACCGATGTCAATGCCAAGCTTAAAATGAAGGAATCAGAGTAATAAGGAGGTAGAGCGAGGAGCAATAGTACTTGAAGGCTTTTTGGTGTATTTTTCTAACTGTAATCACAGTGCAGTCAGATCTGGCTGTAGTTTATATGAACTACCACAATATAAATCTCTTAAAAAACAAGTTTCTTTTCTTCTTTTAGATGAAGATGGATGCATCTTCATGTGAAAGCTTACACCCGGTATTTTCCTCCAGTGCTGAAATGTGCTGAGAAGGGAGACTGAACTCTTTAAAGGATCCAAAAATGACACAGAAAAAGTGCCTACATGTTCTGGTTTTAATCCACTTTTCATCTACCTCTGTCTCTGTGAGAACTGCGATTATGACACAACATAGATAGATTTTAATTCCCAATACCTCAGTATTAACCATAATAATAAGTCATTTACCTGGTCAAGTGTATCTACCTTATCATCCCTGCTTGTTTTATTTTTATCATTCTCCAACCTGTCTCTCCATAATCAACAATTATCTGCTTCCTTGCACTTGTGGTCCAGATGGAGAACAGGTAAACAGATGCTTGGATGAATATCCTGTTGGTGATGGATCCTTCCTTGCTGCAATTCATGCATATCATTACAGATCATTTTCACTACTTGAGCAAACTTTAACGTATAAAATCAAAATTGTACCCCAAGTTAATTTTGATGGAAATCTAACCATCATTATTATCCTTATTACCTTCCTAATGCTAATTAATAAGATTATAATTGGTAAGGGGTTTGTGTTTCTTTTGTTTGGGGTTTGTTGGGGTTTTTTGGGGGGGAGGGGGGAGAGTGGGTTGGTTTTGAACCTAAAGTAAAGCAAATAGAGCAACATATGGGAAGCCACATGCTGGATGTATCTAGCCAGCTGAACTGGGTTTATCAAGAGGTAGGACATGAGAGGTGGCTGAGGGACCTGGGGTTGTCCAGTCTGGAGAAACAGAGGCTCAGGGGAGACCTTCTTACTCTCGACAACTCCCTGAAAGGAAGCTGGAGTGAAGTGGGGGGGGTCAGTCTCTTCTCCCAAGGAACAACTGATAAAACAAGAAGAAATGGCCTCAAGTTGCACCACAGGAGGTTTAGGCTGGATATTAGGTAAAATTTCTTCTCCTAAAGGGTTGTCAAGCCCTGGCCCAGGCTGTACAGCGAATAGGTGGGGTCTCCATCTCTGGAGAGGTATAAAAGCTGTGGAGATGTGGTGCTAAGGGACATGGTTTAGGCATGACCTGGCAGCGCTGGGTTAACGGTTGGACTGGGTGATCTTAAAGGTCTCTCTCTTCCAACTCAAATCATTCTATGATTGAAAGTAACATAGAAGACTCCTATGCGATTTTGTTTTCTGTCTCTAGGATAAGGCTTAATTTCCAGAACTTGTAGGGAACAGGCAAAGTGTGAGTTGTGTTCGCCAAGTCACAAAAAGACACATCCATCCAGGTTTCAAAACTGGCAACAATTGATAGCTTTCATGAAACCAGCTCTAGACAGGGCTACTGCAGACATGTACATGAATCCAAACCAAGACATTATCTTTTCACCTACCGCCCACTTTGTTACTCTCAAGATATTTGAGTAAATTAGAGAATTACAAAAGTAGTAACTTCATGATACTGCTGTCTACAAAAATAAGAGGAGAGGCAAAGATGAAGGTTGGCAGGAATTGTACATCCTTCCTCCTACTTTGTTAATCCAAGGAGTAGCGCTTAAGATGAGAACAGAAATTTATTGCAAGCATTGTGATAATGACCTGGAATATAGAAAATGCAAGATGTATGAAGAAGGAAAACAAGGTCTACTCAAAGTAAGATTTTTGTAAGACTCTACTGAATAGCATGGAGTGCTACCTACTGACATCTTGTTTTCCCAGAGATCTGAGAAAAACTGTGCTCACTACAAAAATGAAGTAATGATGCCAGAGTCACTGGGTACTTGCAGAAACCTGAACACACAAGGGAAAACAAATGCACTGAAAACAATTGGTATTAGCTAGTGTTATAAAAGCTGCAGCACCTTGATGAAAACGATGGGAAACATGGGTCACAAAGAGTGGCAGTGCCACCAGGAGGGGGCCTTGTGCTTGCAGCAGAACGTCAGCCCAAAGAGATGCGTCTGCAGAGGGAACAGGCAACATCTGCAAGCACTGCTGCAAAACGTGACCTCTGAACAGCGTGACAACCATTAGATAAAAGAAAGCCATCCTTGAAAGGAGCAACTTAGCATGTAGCTACACTAAGTTCTGTAAATGGGGAGATTTTGTGAATTATTCTATTTTGATCTAGTTTTCCAAGCTCTCTCTCTCACGGCTGAATGACTACTTCCAGCTGATACCCATCATGTGACACCTAGTACCCTACACTTATAGCCATGGATGTCTTTGTAGTCTTCTCCTCCACACAGCACAGATGGTGGACATTGATCCACTGACCATTTAGCAGAATTGTGAGGGGCAGTAATGAAAGTTCATTGTAAATCCCAGACACTGTTCTTCTAGTTCTCTCTCCCTTAATGAAAATCAATGTGAAAAGTGACCCATTTATGTGATACTTTACATCCAGGAAGTTACAACCACAAATATAACCCTAAAAATCTGGAAACACATAACTGACATTTTCTCAGATGGCTGTTCTCTTTTTTAAAACCAAAACAAAACACACACACACAAAACCCTCCAAAACCAAGAAAACTCACACCTCACACAAAACCCTGAAGAAAACAAAAAGATAAGCAAGCCTCTCAAATTGCTATGAATAGAAATTCATGCTAGAGGTAGCCACAAAGCCGTCCTGAGGCCATGAAATAGGATCACGAAAAATACTGTAATTGTCTTGCTAGGGGTGGCTGCTCAATAGTGGGTGCGCTTGGCTATGCTTTCCAAACAGAAACCACACTCAGTAACACTACCATATCAAAAATAACTTTAAGAAAAGCCTTCGTACCTATTTCTGCTTATACTTTTTAAATTTCCTTGTCCAGTTATCTCCAATCAGGCCTGACATTTCAGTCCTGGGGTTAAAAAGCTTCCAGTTCTATTATAGATAAGCTTACAGGTATCGATTCGAGCATTTCCCACCCCCAGTAAGAACCAGGTGGCTGCAGAGGACAAAAAGTTTCCAAATCCATTGCCACGTGGCAAAGGTGAAATGGCATCAGAGGATAACGTCAATGGAGTGAAAGCATAGGAACCATTTGGGCTCTACTCAGAGCATCACGCATGGTTCCAGAGGTCACCTTGGCTGGACGGATCATTATTTAAGCAGCGCCTTTTGCAAGGATTCACACTCACTACACCTTTGCATTTATTCTAGAGATGGAGATCGTTGTGGTACTTTAACACAAGGACTGACTGTGTCGCTGAGTGGTTTCTTCCCTTCTCACAAGAACTGAGAGAGCTTGTTTTCTAGCTCTTGTGTGTGTGTGTGAAGCTGGCAACTGATCACTCCCCGTGTTGCTAAAGCATTACCAAGTGCAGGGTCTATGGTTGGGGCTGTCCCTAACTCCGTTCAGTCCCTCTAAAAATGGAGACCTGAACAAACTAGATGAAGGAGACAAAGGCTGAAATTCAGACAAGAGTTTTGTGGAGTACAAACAAGGGCTGACGTAGCCTAATTCTGATTCTTCAATGGATCTAGTGTGAAAAAGAGCAATAAGCTCAGTATTTTCAATTGTGTCTTCTTACACTCATCAGAAAGAAAGCTAAATATCCACCCTGCTCAGATTCCGTTAAACCTGCAGACCCTTTTTCTTTCAGTTTCTTTCCCCTCTTACCCCTGCAAAGTAAGGTAAAATCTACAAAGTCTACAGAAGAAACAGGGATTGTATATTAAGGTGTTTTTTCTATAGATTACAAGAGTTTTTCTGCATTCATATTCTTCCACAGAGATAAAACACACAGGGAAGATACGGTATTGAGACTTTGTGCTGTCTCCAGTTGCATGGTAAGAGTATAATAAAGATTCAAAAATAATTAAAAAAAAAAAGAGAGAAAAAAAGGCAATATTGCTCTCAGAGCAAATTCCTCTTTAACTTAGTTTTTGTTCTCCAGTAACTTGTGCACTTCATTGGTGGAGTGGTTGTATCACCTCCTTTTCTAGTGGTAGTTTCTTGCCCATAAGTCATCAAAAATGCGGGTGGTTTGGTTTTGTTTAGGTTTTCTGAGATGTTTCTCTGCTGAAGGGCAACAGCACTGCTCCAGCAGCAGACTTGGGCAACTCAGGGTCCAACAATCCATTTTTCCGTGTGATTTCAAGGCCCCTTTTATGCATGATCAGATCACTCACCAATGCCTGCACTGTTCAACTACCCAGCTTGTCCACTAGCTCAATTAACTTCATAGTACATTTTAATTTTTGCTATTATGCAAGCAAATTATTATGAATTTTTGCTCTCAGCTCTCCATTGTCCACGTTTTCTCATGTCTGTCCCTGACAAGACTTATGAATGTCACAAGACAAAGGTGGTATGACTGCATGAATTTGAAATTACCTAACTTACTTCTGTGTTTTTAAAAAATTGCAAAGGTACATTCATGTAGCATTTAGTTTTCAATTAGTGTGTTGCAACTTATTTTAGAATATATCTAAAAGGACTGAGGGGAAACTAAGCCAATAATTTGAAAAGTAATTACCTGCTGGCAGTACACAGAAATGCTGTGAAGTTTTTAAAAAGCAGTGAGCTTTGGGCAGGGACTTTCTCCAACATTGCACAGGATGCCTGTAGTGGAGCCACTTTTTGGATTCAAACCTATTGAGTTCGTAACTCAGGCCCAGGAGTGTTGCCTCTGGAGTGTTTAGTGGTTAAGCCCTACAAAATTCACTTAGAATCTCACTTGAGCGGTGCCTGTGGATTCATAAAGATGATCCAAGATTTCAGAGTAACCAAAACGCTATGCACATCATAAATGCCAAATAGCAGTTTAGCTTGCCTAGGAGATGAGTTTCAAAGCAGTAGGTGGCACTGGCTGAATAAAGTACCTTGCAGGATGTGATCACATTCCTCCGTTCCAAGGAGTTTCATCTTAGGCCTTAAATTTTGCCTCTGTGATCTAGAGACTAGCTCAAGGACAAGTTGCCATTTGAGCACAGTGGGAAGAGTCTAGGTCGTATCAGTCCTTGATCTAATTCACTTCAAAATGTTGCTAAAGACATCTTGGATTTATCTACTCTGTCTAAAGGAGAGATAGAAAAACTGACGCAGCCACAAGAAGTCAGCAGTAAGCTGGAAAGCTCTATCTCCTTTTGAAGGTGTAGTGACAGCTCTCACAAAAACCCACATGTATCATTTGAAGGCATCTCCAATTTTTACAGAGGAAACAGAGGAGAGAGCATCTTCCAGATCCTTCCTCAACAGAGTTTTTTGCAAAGAACACCTTGGCCCAACGCCTGTTAATTCAATTCTGTCTTCCAGCTTATCCACCAGACTCTATCTGCTGTCTAGTTTATAGACCAGATCCTATCTCTGAGTTATTTTTAGCCTACAACAGTGACCTGAAAGATACGCAAGGACTTTGTGCCATTCATTCTGAGTTAGGGAAACTTATACCAATCAGAAACTTATATCAATCTATAATCTAGAGTCAACTTTTGGGGTGACCAGAGCCCCATCCTAGACTGCTGAGGTTGTTTAAGCCCAGACTGCAAGAAGGTTTAACAGTTAAAAAGGTTTAAAGGACTTCTGACAGCTGGAAACACAATGACGTTACATATGTTAAGTAGGGATTTTTTTGATCAAGCAACCCTTAGACAGCTTTTTCTGCCAGAACATGGCAATTCTTCACAAGCAAAACTTGACAAAGAAACGTCAACATCAATGAAGTTTTGTTTTGAAAGAAAATTAGGCAAACCCACAACATTTTGGTAACATTTAAATGTTTTATCTTGACCTTTAGGAAGGGACTGTTTTGATAATTCAGTTTTATCATCACTTCCTGTGTCATATATATAAAAAAAAAACCTTGAAAGGGTATAATATGGTTCAGAAAATCTAAATCCGAACTTCACAGGTTTCAATAAAGACAAATCAGAGGTTCAGGAGTTCAAAATTTAGACTTTTAAGTGTTACAGTCTTTCCTGAATGAAAACACAAGATCTTGAAATTAATAATCTACCATTAGAAGGGACATATTTTTAATGTTTGTTTTCATTCCTGGTTGGATACGGGAAATTTTTAAACAGCATTAAATTTCCTCAGCAAATGAGAAGTTCTGTTCCCAGTCTCGTTAGACAACCAATGCATAAACAATTTGTTTTACAATAGAAAATACTAGATTTTAAATAAACTTTTAAAATCGGTGATGAGAAGCTTGGGTTAATCTGTTGTAAGCAACTCTTGCTCTATTTACTCTTGATACGACTTTTAAAAAGCAGTGACATTATTTAAAAGAAAATTTTAATGAGGAAATACCTAAAATTCCATTTCAAATTTTATTCCTAATTAAAAATAGAACTGCTAATTATAATGCCTAACTACTTTAGAAGGTGCTGCAAGGCTTAATTAATTGTTGGTAAAGCTCATTTGAGAAGCTCACACGATGGAAGTGTGAAATTGTTTATGTTAATCAGGAGGATGGCTATGAGAGCTCTGAAACGGGAGAGGAGCACTCACCCAACCAGCCCCATGGGGCTGTCATGGGGTGCCTGGTACTTCTGTGCACACCTCATGAGTTCCCATAGTCCTGTTGTCCCCATTTTACAAACAAAGAGCAGCCTAGGGCATCTGAGGTGCTTCTAAGGTCATAAGAAAAGCCCTCTAAGGAGGCTGGGTTGAACACAGATCACTTAGATGAGGTCCAATGAACCATCCTCCTCTACAGCTGAATGACAAAAACCATCCTCTCCAACACCTTCACCTTCTCTCCTGCTACTGCTACTTCATCTTTCAAGGGCATCTTAACTCAATGGCCACCTCAAGTAAGAGCAATCTCATCATTGCCACTCAGGAATGCCTCTACATGGGCTGATGACAAGTACAGAGACTCAATCACACAGCAACGACCCGCTGCACCTCAACACATCCAAACCACATTGGGAGGAGGGAGGAAGTGGCCCAAAACAATTGGCGCCATGGCAGAGCCATTGAGGAGACACCACCAAACTCCTGGTGCAAGTCCTCCACAGTTGGTGGTTGTGCTGGAAACTACAGGGATGCACAAATGTATTCCCAGTTGATAGGTGGGGAAAATTCAAACAAAATAAAAGGCACCCAGTTCTCCTCTTCCCTTGCTTGAATTATTGTTTCGGTCTGCTGAAGGCATCCACATGCCACTGCATCCTCTTGCCACCTGACTTTTACGTCCTCTCCCCTATCATTGCTCGGACAGGCAGGCAATTAATCCCATTACGTACTAACGGATTTACACCCAGATTACATCACAATGTTGTGAAGCAATGCCTGTGACACAACTGCACTTTCCTTGGCAGAAACATTCTGAAAACTGCCGTTTCCACTTCCATCCCCTGCGAATGCAAATAACTTTTGCTTCCTAACAGAAAGGCACTCCCCTGCCCCAGGTTTGCATTTGATCTCGGCGGAAGCACTCCCAAGAGGAAAAAGGAAAATCTAAGAAGGTTTGAAGTTTATGTGTAATCAGGATTTATGTCTGTGCTACTTTAGGTCTCCCCCCCACCCCCCACCCTTCTTTTTTTTTTTTTTTTTTAAATGTGAAAAATGGAGGGGTAGTTAAATGTTTCAAGAGGACAGTCACTGCTGGACTGTAATCTGAGTGTCTGCTTGCATCCTATGAGTTTAATCTTACAGAGCTCAGGAAGCGATTGTGGGACCCAGGGCTAAACAAAATCATTTCCATTCCTATTCCAAATCCAATACCGAGTCCCGACCCAGTTTTCAAGCAGAGAGGTTTCCGATTACCTGACAGGAGCTCATATTTGTACGAAAAGAATAGCGAGAGCACATTTAATATTTTATGCTACTAGTATGACAGCTGCGCTTTCGCCCTCTCAGCTCTCCTGGAGGATGATCAACGCAGAGCTAATTTTTACATGCTCAAGATTTCCAGATAGCAATATGCAGAAAGTGTAGTAGCTGTTTATCTGATCCAAGCACTAATTGTGTGGGTCCTAGCACGGGTGCAGCAGGAAAGCAGAGTATTTCACGGTTAATACCAGGGAAGAGACACGCAATGCTCAGTGGATAAAAGGCTTGTAGTCCCAGCTGGGAAAATAGTTCCATTATCTCCCAGCTGCATAGACCTTCCATACGGCTCCGTTCTGCCTCGATGAACACTGTGGCTTGCTGAGAGCTTGAAACAGTTCTGCAGAAAATTGTAAAGATCCTGAGACATTTCCCTGTTAAGATCTGTAAGTACAGAATTGTGCTGTCTGCTGCAATGTGAATAATGCTGGGGGAACTGCATTTTCTGGTGGCTTTTTCTTTTTTTTTTTTTTTTCTTCTCTCCTTCCTCAGTAATTTTCATTAGCATAAGGGGTAGGAATGAAGTAAACTCACTGCTTTATTTATGCTATGTGTCTGTAAATGGCTGATACTCCAAATGTGTAGATGCTTGGAAGAGAAAAATGTATATAATGAATTTGTATGCATGTGAGGTCTGAGTCAACCAGAGCAGGAGACTGTGCTAGTAACAGAGACCACAGGTAGATTATTTGAGTATACCACAGTTCCGTGCTGCAGTAAAACGGACAACACAGAGCATGACAGTGCTAATTTTGGCACTTTCATATGACTTTCTACAGCATATTAAAAAATGAAGTGGGTAATGAAAGCCTGATCTAATTTCTACCAGCTGAAGGGGCAAAAGCAATAAACATAAATCTTCAGGAAAATGTAAGTCGGTCCTAAAAAGAAAGTTTTCCCTGTTGCTCATTTTAACGATTAAAAACAACAACAAAATAATCAAGATCAGAACATAAATGGAACTTTGCTTGTTGCATCCAAAGTCTTGCAAGAGTTTTACTTTTGATGTTGTCATTTATCTACACTGCATGACGCAGCTTTAAAGGAAATTTAATACTTTACAAAAAGTTGTGGAAGTCTGGGGTTCCAGAAGCAAGCAGCTGCTTGGCTAGCACTTTACGTTAAATCATATATTCCCATAGTGCTTTTTGGGTGAATACTGTGGTTCAGACAGTTGTTGCACGTGGAAAGAGTCTCCTCCAACAGCTTTTACACAACCAAGCTCCATGCTCACAATTTCCTGCAGCACTTGGGCATCTGAATGATTAAACAAGATGTAAACACTCTGCAGCCTATTTAAGTACTAGTTGGTTGCCCCTTTTGTCAGCACTACAGCCATTTTCAGAAAAATATTACTGTTCAAAAGCAGACTATTTGCTTCTCTGAAGCAGCATTTCCTCCTCCTTCCCTTTTATTTTCTCTCTCCAAAGTTAAGAGGAATTGTCAGACTACTCCCTCCACACCCAGCAGTTGGAAAGTTCTGCAAGTTCAGGGAGTTTATTTTGTGTGTGTGTGTGTGTGTGTGCAACTAAACCCCTCAGTGTTTGTAATTCCAGGCACCACATCACCACAAATAACCCATCTTCATCAGCCAGCTTTTGCTTGGGTGCTCCAGAGGCACTATGGCAGTGTTTCACATTCCATGAGTCTCTGCTTCAGAGGTTTTACGACACTAAAAAGTCCCAAATCAGTACCTATATGAAGTTAGCAACTACCATAGATCACATTTTATTGTGTAAAAAAGAAAAATAAAACACACCAATGTATGCAGCTCCAGTGTTCCTTACGCTGGTGAGGTACTGATCACCATGTATTAGAGGTGCTGCCTTCCATGCTGAGGATAAAATTAGAAATAATATACAACAACTTAAGTGCTTTAAATCAAACGGGAGGCATGTCTCTTTTCCTTTTTTCCCCCCAGCTTTATGAGCAGTATTAAAAAGGTTTGTGGCGCATAATAAGCTACCTGAAAATTAATTTCTTGCAGTTGAAGCAAACATTTCCATCACAGAACAAGATGCCAGCATCCCCAAGGGGACCTGAAACACGAAGCTGGGTGTTTGCATTATGTGGGCATGAAGCACTATTTGTATTTGGATAGAAAATTTTCATCAGAAGGATGTTTGTCTCTGTCTTGCGAGCATATGAAAATATATCAGCTCTTCGGAATGGCATTCAAATTCTTCTTTTCCCCCAGAAACTGTATGAGCTGCATGTTACTACAAAACATTATTCTTTTTGTTTAAAATCATGGCTGAGTTTATTCCAGAAGATTGCCACAGATTGCCTTCTACTAACCCCTGCCCAGAGGTCAGCTAGATGCTGCTCACCTTCCTGGCATGGGGCTTCCTCATGGAGACCCAGACACAAAAACCATCTTAATTCTGCCCTGCTTGCCCACAGCCTCCAGCCCTGGGTGCAGCAGAGCCCTTCTGACCCCTGCGGAGGAGCAGACTTGAAGGGACTGCTCTGACAGAGGATCAGCATCAGAATGTCTGGCTCAAAACGTCCTTTATTCCTTCTTACCAAAGGCTGCACTCAAAGTTGATCATAACTACGTACATGGGCAAATTTATAGCCTAGTCTTCTAGGTAAGAGGCAATCTCTCTTTGAGAAATGAAGACACAAAGAACTTCAGGCACAGTTTTACGACTGCCCTTGCTGGCAGTTCATCTCTAGGACACTAAAAATGCTACTTTGTAGGAACACACCAGTATTTAGATGATTAGGTGACCTTATTTGCATTCGTGAGCTAGCAGGCTTTCCTCTTAAAGTCTTTCTGCAAGTACAGAACACGCAAGAAAAAAACACTGCACCACTAACAAGAGAACCAAGTATCTTTGAGCATCTTAATCACGAAAAATAACAATAACCCCAAAATAACCCCTAGAAGAATAAAGCATGACGCTGTACTGGCAGTTCTCCACCTTGCTTAGAAAACACCACACACGATCAGAGCAAGACAAAGCACCAAAGTGGAAGACCTTACCTTAATGTGAGGAGGCTGCTAAACAGACCAGGTCGGCATAGAGTTAAGTGGTAGCAAGGGCACAAAACCAAACGTGGGGACTTGCACACATTAGTTTCAAAGGTTTTTAACATCTCCAGACTGAGGGGGAGAAGAAAAACCTGAGTTTTGCCCTACCTTCCTGCTCTCAGCTCCATCTCCTCTGCCCTGAGAAACTCTTGGTGGGCTCACAGCCCAGCTGTAGCTCCTCCAACCTGGTGGGTCAGATGGAGCTCATCAGCACTTCCTCCTGCTTCCTACTCTTGAGGACAAAAGGTGTTTCCACCCATTTGTTCAGGGATTGTAAAGTTAAGTGTCCCATCTTAGGCTAAAGACTCTAAATAGCTCACTCCTTGTTTAGTAATTTGCCTCATAAAACTGTTTTTCGGGGTTTTTTTGTTCTGTAGGGAATGTTTTCCTAAGGTCTCACTAGCTCTGTGATTTCACTGCTGAGTTAACTCAGGTAACTCACATCTTCCAAGCCTAAAGGGAGGGTGTCCTTGTACCAGGTTCTCACTTGTAGTTACTGCTGGCTCTTGAGCCACTTGTCCACATGAGTGTTTGGACACCGAACTCTTCGAAGATTTGTTCCCAGGCAGTTTGATCAGCTTCCAAAGGTTTGGGAAGGGCACAAACAGAGACACTGTTTTAAAATGGTCTCATCTGAGCTCTCCCCATCGAGCAGGCAGCTCCCAGCCTGACTTGTTCCACACTTCTCTCCTTCCACACCAAGAAGCAGAGGCTTCACTTGTCGCACCTCTAAAGCCAGACAGAGGTTTGCAGGTGTGCAAGGTCCAAAAGGTAATAGGATAAGTCCTGCCTTGCATCCCCTGAAGAGGGAAAAGGACAAAACAGAGGTCACTGGCACACACAGAAAGAAATAGCTTTCCTACTTGTACACAATTGGGTTTTCATGAGGACAGCAGCCTCCATGCGCTGTTTGCGGACAGGAGACAGATGATGTCTCTTCTGTATTGCTAGCAGCAGCTGGGAACATTTAATTGGGTTACATGTTATTGACATATCTTGTGGTCTGCCATTTTAAATTTTTTTTTCCTTTTTCTTTTTTTCGGTTCTCCGTGACTCCCTATTACAAACCACCTTTATTATTATCCCCTGGGGTGATGCTGTGATTTGGTCAACCTGTTTTCAGGACAGCATGGGCTCTGTCCGCACTAAGGATGTTCTCCAGCCGTTCCACCTCGCTGCTCTGCGGGCAGGAGCCCTGTGGTACCCACCGCTTGTGTTCACCCTCTCGCCAGCATCCCAAGGGATGTGGGGATGGGCTCTGCCATGATCTCAGGGCCTTTTGGAGCCCAGGGCAGGAGGGAGCGATGGGGATTGACTGACAGACTAGGTATCCAGGTAGCTACATATATTCTGTGGGGCTTTATTGGAGGGGTCTGCGTGTTTTGGGTTTCCTACAAGAGGAAAAACTCCACAGCATGCAGTGCTCAGGAAAAAGGACTGAGAGAGGGGTGGGGAGGAGGGAGTGGGGAGAGAAGAGCAATTTCCCTCACTTAGACCCTCTAATATGTTTCTAGCCTGTAAAGGCAAGAAGAAATGGATAAAGACAGTCAGAAAGGCAGTTTGTTTTATTAAAATTCTTGACAGCATCTGCTGTAATGCTCTTGTTAAAAGAGATGGAAAACAGCAGAAAGATGAGAGAAACAGTGTTATGTCCTTGCTCTTTACACAATGTAATGATATGGGAACTAAGATAATTGGCTTCGAGATAACTGCTTTTATTAGCTATATACAAACACAAGTGACGCAACTGCCCAGGTACACAATAACCCTCACGGGGCTCTCATCACAGCTCTCACCAGAGGTACCTCAAACAAATAAAGAAGATGCTACCTCATTTTTCTCAACTAAGTTCTCACTTTTCTTCAGGACATCCTGATGTGATTACCAATAGAATCCATTTATAGATGAAATTCCTGAGAAAAAAAAAAAGATGAGAACTGTTGCATATTTAGTAATGAATTAAGCTCTCCTGTGGCTGTAACCAAAGCATGAGGATCCCAAGGCATCTGTGGTGATGCCTTCAAGGAATCTTTTATTAAACTTGTGCCATTGGAGAAAGTTGGCTGGAAAACAAGGATCCTCTGCTATCAGAAGTGGTGTAGTTTTATTCATCTCCATTCCAGTGTGGAACGGGCTGAAGTAACTTGTCTCAGAGGAGCCGGTGGTCTGGGAGTCAGGACTACCATCTCATGTCTGCAATTTTTTGATGTGCGGGGAAAAAAAAAAAAGATCAGTGGTTAATTTGCTACTTTGGATCAGGTAGATTACCCACTGCTGTGCTTGCTGAACCTTTCTCATGAGGGTTTTTCCAGGGTCAAAATGATCAAAACCTGGGGTAGTTCTGCCCACAGCAGCCAGCAGTCTGGGATTAGGACACTCTCCAGGGGCACGGGAGGTCACTATTTAGGTAGAGCAGAAATTTCATCGCTGCTCATAACCTTGTGCCTCAACCTCCGGCTATTCTGGAACCTTGCTCCAGCAGTTTTCTCATATATTTGAGAAATTTTCCCACAGGAATTTTTGTCCGAGCTGGTGCACTTCAGAAGAGGTTGGGCTTTGATGAAGCAGTATCTTGCTGGGTACGGAGCGTGAGAGCTGTTGCTATCACACTGCACTATGGACCACGCGCCTTCATCTTCTCAGTGCTCAAACTCCACTGCTAATAGACCTGGTGAGAGGGAGATTTCAGAGAATTCAGCCAATGAGGAAAATACTCTCTATTCTGGGCAAAGGATGTGCTAGGCTGGATTGTCAGCAAGTGTGAGAAGACAACTGCCTTTCACCAGCACCTCTTTTTATTCCCATCCCTGTGATTAACACTGGGAATAATTTGAGAAGCTGTTTGGGCTGAAGCTCTGCACCGAGTTTCCAACAGTTGAATGAATGAATTTCCAAGTGTTTAGTGTTTCTTTCCCTTTCAACCATGCCTTTTGCTTTTGTGCATTTTAGGCTTCAGCCTGTCCCACTGCCTTGTCTGTTGGGAGGTCACTCCATCAAAAATAAAGTCTGGCCAGACCACAAAATATTTGCCACTTTTGCTGAAAGAGAGCATGGTATACATCACCAATTCCAATCCACTTCTCTCAGACGTTCCCTGTCAAGCAGTGCATACGCTGAGTTTGGCGTGTGCAGCATACGTGGTACCTTTGGTGAGAGAAATGGGTATTGGAAGCACTGAAGTTTCTACAACTTCATCTCTTCAAGCAGTTTCTGATAATCCTACCATGAAATTACAAAACCAGCAGGACCAGAGCAAACCTCACTGTAAATTGTTTCCTCCGTTTGTAGAAGAATCCAGATGAAATGTAGATTTTTACCATCTAAATTAGTCAGCAGTGCCACATGGACTATCCAGCATCCTGCATGGACTGCTTCCCATCCCTGAGCTGACAACTCGCAGTCATCTTGGTAGACAGACATTGGGCCTGTCTGCAGTGACCTACGCTCCCACCCTGCCTTTCCCAGTGTCTTCCAGCTTCTGAGGAGTCTGTCCTTGAGCCAAGCAAAGAAAACCAAGCAGCTTATTTGCACAAGGGGACTGTTCTCCACAAAGAAATCACATGTAGTCTTTGGAGAGCCATGCTGTGCATCCAGGCTGGTCTCCAGTGCAGTTGTTGATCATTGTTTGTGCCTTGGTTGTGCTCCTCTGGTATGTCTGGTAGCAGCCACTCTTCCAACTATTTCTGGTGCTTGCTTTGGATAAGCCCTGGATGGTGACTGCTGCACACTGCGTTGTTTTGTGTGTTGTATTGTAGCTGGTCCCTGGTACTGCAGCATTTAAGCTCTCCTCAAACTGATGATGTTCTGCTAATTTCCTTAATTCAGGCACTTAGCCCCAAATGGTTTTGTTTTTCTTAGGTTGATAATAGCAGGGGAGCTCTGCAACCGCCGGCAGATCTGGGCGCTGAGGAAATTTCTCTCCCTGAAATTGTTTTGTCTGCTGGTTTAGCAGGAGCACTTAGGCTGCACAGCAGGTTAGGGTTTTTACCCCGATTACACTCACTTAAACTGCCACCTTTTTCTCAGCACTGACATCATTAGCTATGACATATTGCTGAAGCCTCTCCACAGAGGTGACCCTGTCCTTCCTGGAGCTATCATACAAGCTAAAAGCCATATATATTTTTAACCCTCTCCTTTCCAGTATTACCCACTCTGAAGCCACCAGAAGTGCGGGTCTAATTTCACTGCCCTAAACCCACTCTGGTCCCTCTATTCCACTGTGTCCATGAGTTAGGTGTGCATTTGCAGTCCTGGCTCACTTTTCCCACCCAAAGGTCCATACTACATAACAATGTTTACTAACTACATAACTATGTAATGCCTGGCCAGCTGCAGAGCCTTCTGCTTGGTGAGGGCATAACCACAGAAGAAAGAGGGATGCTCCTCTACTTACAAGGAAAATCTGCATTTCCTACACAGCTGAAATAGGGGCAGTTATTCATGCACTTCTTTGCACAAAAGAAAAGACTCATTCTTCAAGGAGAGAATTCTTGTAGGACTAAATGTACTATAAATATTTGTTGCCGTTGCTGTTTATGTGCCAAGCAACTCTGACCAGGATAAGGTCAGGCTGGTACCTGTGCAGACATTCCCCATGAAATAACCCTGCCGCAGGCAGGAGGTATGTTGTGGTGAGGAACAGAGGTCTGATGAGAAATGCATTTCGCTCCATCCTCTTTATCTTCACCATTTAGATATTGATAAGATCCCTTCTCAATCTTCTCCAGGCTAAAGAGCCCCAGAGCTCTCAGCCTTTCCTTGGCACAGAGATGCTCCAGTCCTCTCAGCATCTTTGTAGCCTCTGCTTGACTCTCCAACAGTTCCTTGTCTTTCTTGAACTAGGAAGCCCAGAACTGGACCCAGTACTCCAGATGTGGCCTCACTAGGGCAGAGTAGAGGGAGAGGAGAAGCACCCTTGACCTGCTGGCCACCCTCTTCTTAATGCAACCCAGGAGACCGTCGGCCGCCTTGGCCACAAGAGCACGTTGTTGGCTCACAGTGAACTTGCTGTCCATGACAAGTTGTATCCTCAGCATGCTCTTGCTTTCCAGAACTCACTGAAGGCTCCTGGCTTCAGCAGCCTCAGCTATCACATAAGCCTTTCTTTCCCATGTTTGCTGGGGGGCAGCTGAACTATAAGTTTATCACACCATTAGGCCACTTTTCCATATAAATTAGTCTGTTAATAGGATTCTTTGCCCCCTGTGCTGCCACCATGCCCCAACACCAGTCTATGCTGTGGGGACATCCTTGCCACAGTGGCAGGGATGCTTCATGACTTCATGCCCCACTGCTGCACCTCTCAGGTTTTGTCTCCATCTGAGACATCACCTTGCTTTTAGTAGCTGCCTGCAGCAAAGGAGAATCCTGGCTTATGAACCTGCACCAATTGCTGCAGTTCCAGCCAGGAATAAACTGCTTTTAAGCTAAATACTCCTCTGAGGACACTGAGCTTGGGGGAAGAAACATAACTGTTCTGTATCTAGTGCAAGCAGGAATAAGTCTTATAAGGAGCAGCTGAAAGAACTGGGGTTGTTCAGCCTGGAGAAAAGGAGGCTCAGGCGAGAACTTCTTGCTTTCCACAACTACCTGAAAGGAGGTTGGAGCCAGGTGGGGATCGGGCTCCTCTCCCAAGGAACAAGCAACAGGACAAGAAGCAGCAGCCCCAAGTTGGGTTGGGGAGGGGGTTGGGTTGAATATTAGGAAAAACTTATTCCCCGAAAGGGATGTTAAGCCTGGAGCAGGCTGCCCAGGGCAGTGGTAGATTCACCATCCCTCCACAGGTTTCAAAGCCATGTAGATGTGGTGCTGAGGGACATGGTTTAGTGGTGTCCTGGCAGTGCTGGGGGAATGATTGGACTTGATGATCTTCAAGGAAAGATCAAGGTCTTTTCCAACCCAAATCATTCTATGATTCTGTTCCGTGATGCTAAGTGAGCCTAGTATATACTGGATAACTCTAGGAAGACATTGGGAGAGCAGCTGGAAAGAGAGTTGAGGCATTGAAGAACAGTGATGACACGGCTAAACAATCATGGCCTCTTTATATTGTAGGAAGTTTTCAAATAAAATACACACTAGTGCAGCTATGAAGACTGTACAGGCATCCAAAGCAGAAGCTTTCTCCAAAGGCAGGCCATAGCCTAATACCTTAAGGAAAAGGAAAATTCCAGTGTGTTAAAGGCTCTTTCCATAGCGGGAGTGAGCAGGGCATGGGTAGGAGTTATGGTTGGTGCTGGGCCCACCACAGTGGGTGCTCCACATCACCCATCCTGATGGATCAGGCTGGGTGCTATGAGTCAGCAGTACCTACAGAAAACACTGAATAATCTACATGACAAATTAAAGAGTGATAAAAATGATAGAACAAAATTAAGTGGGCAAAGCTCATTAGTGCAATAAGCAGCATTGGAGGCACAATTTGATCATTCAAATC